>JAKUCV010004624.1:307085-331652 GCA_028386065.3 Turnera subulata
CTTTAGGAACCGACCTCGGGAGGGGCGTGTTTTCTATAGGAGACTTAAAGGTAAGAACTTAAAGCTCTTAATTTATTTCAACACTGGCAGAATGGATAGTGGAGATAAGTTAGGAAGGGGTTTTACGGCTTACGGAAGTAGGCTATTGATCTAGTTGAGTTTACCGGTTCTTTCAAAGAAGAGTATTTTTAGGATTTAATATCAGATCTACACAGGCAGGTCATGCAGTGACAGAACACGGCTTGATTGTGTTGCACTTAATTGCATGGAAATTGTGGCAAGGGATTCCCCGAACTCCTAGGTGTTTTTCTCATCATTGTCATCTCATTTATTATTCTTGTTGTTTTCTTTTCCAAGTTTATTACACCATTCAATCGACTCCTCTTCGAGGCTTAATTTTCTAGATAATCATATATCACATTGTTAATAGTATTTAGCAAAGATCCCTGTGAGATGACCTTGGTACTACAACACCCTGTATACTTGCAGGATATCAATAACAATCCCTCACAATATAAGACCATGTTGGAGTGAGAGTAGAAGACCCAAAATTTGCATATCACCAAAGCTAGTTGCTCAAGAAACACCAATTTTTAAGTAATAAAGATTCACGTTCCCTTACCC
Organism: Turnera subulata; assembly: GCA_028386065.3. Lineage (NCBI taxonomy): Eukaryota > Viridiplantae > Streptophyta > Magnoliopsida > Malpighiales > Passifloraceae > Turnera > Turnera subulata. The sequence goes on from JAKUCV010004624.1 coordinate 307,710, forward strand.
CTATACTCCTTAGGCTTAGCAATCTTCTCCCAGGCAACCATACACATCTTGTTTTCCACCCTCACTCTGTAGGGAGTTACGCTGCAATCTAACAATACTCTTAGCAACTCCAACCAGTATCTTTAACATATAGAGGTAATATATAGGAAGATTACTTAAAACTACTTTAATTAGAGTCACCTACCACCAAGGGATAGACATCTCCCCATCTACGTCGCGAACCGACTTCTGATTCTACTCAAAACTGACTCCCACGCACTTGCTTTCCGCATATTTAATCCAAGAGGCAAATCCAAATAATTAATGGGCAACATTTCAGCTTTTCTATGAAGAATACCAGCTAACTCCTCAACTCTGCTTTCACTCAAATTAATGCCCACCACACTACTCTTATGAAAATTAATAGACAAACTAGAAAGAGCTTCAAAACATCTTAAACATCGTTTTAGGTGGAGCAAGGACTCCCTATCATCCCTATCATCAAGAGCAAAAAATATTGTGTCATCAGCAAATTTTAAAATAGAAAAAGTTGACTGCCCAACGTATAATACCTTCACCAAGCCCTTAGCAATGGCCTGATTCACCATTGCAGTAAGACCTTCGGCCACAATGTTAAATGAAAACGGAGACGGAGATAGTTGGTGTTAGCCTAAACTGGGCCAACAAGTGGGTCCTCTAGCTTTTGGCCTCTGTGCGTGGTGAACTTTTCCCCCATCGAACTATTAATTACTACTGCAATCCGTGCATGAGAAACAAAGCTCCATGCCTAAAGCCTCCATTTGGCTTCAAACCCCATCGCCTGCAACGTCTTCATAAGGAATTCCCACAAAACCGAATCGTACGCTTTCCTAAAGTCAATCTTCCACAACACGACCTTAGTACCTGACTTCTTTACTTGATGAACCACTTCAGCCGCAACATATGCACCATCCAAAATAAGTCAACCTTGAGTGAAGATGTATTGCTGATCAGATATAATCTCTTGCATAGTTGCTTTAATTCTTCTGGCCATAATCTTCGAAATCACCTTATAGATTCCATGAATAAGGCTAATGGGTAGTCTTCAATTCCTATAGCATCCATTTTCTTCGGTATCAAACTTAGGAAGGCTTTATTAACTCCTTCAGGATGCATACTGATTCTGAAAAAGTCATTGATCAGCACCACCAAGTCGTCTTTAATCAACTCCCATGCCCTCCTATAAGAAGCAAAATTAAATTCATCCGGACTCGGAGCTTTATCCCCTATAACACTCCAACACGGCCTCTTTGATCTCTTCTATTGTAACCAGTCTCTCCAACAACTTAGCAATTTTTTTATAGAATACTTTTAATTTTGGTCTAGCCTCCGACGACGGCTTAAATAAACCAACAAAGAACTCTTTAGGGGATTTTTTAACCTCGGTAGGCTACGAGATGACATTACCGTCCACTTCCACCTGTTGAATACAATTTCTACGCCTCCGATTACAAGTAGCTACATGAAAAAACCTTGTGTTCTTGTCCCCAATTTTCAGCCTTGAAATACACAAATTTGCCTCCAAAGACTCTCATGTTGTCTATTCTTCAAAGCCAACTCAGATTTCAATTTTAACACTTCCTCTCGTTTATAGTCCGTGAGACAACTAGATTCTGTAATCAATTCGAAGTTATCAACTTTAGTCTCTAAATCATTAAGGGTACGCTCTACGGTATCGAAATCCTCCACACCATACTCTTAAGTATTGTTTGATACAACCTAGCTTCCTTATCAAGCAGAACTTCCCTGGAAATTTTTGACATGCTTTCTCCCACATTGCTATAAGTGCCTCACAAACCCTCTATGCAACAACTAACAATTCATAAATCGAAACGGTTTACCCCTACAATTAACAACCTCTTGCATCAATATAATCGGGCAACGGTCCGATTCACCTATGCTGCTTTCCAACAGGCAAATTGAAGACAATAAGGTGAACCAAACTGGATCCAAGAACGCCCTATCTTTCTTACTAGCAGCGTGATTGCTACCCAAGTAAACTTCCTTCCTTTCAATTCCACCTCACACAATTCCAGAGAAAAAAAAGAGTTAGACTGGGCCCTAGCACCCCTAGAACACAAACATCGACTCAAGGAATCGTCATTGATTAAGGTCTCATTAAATTCCCCAATCACAATTCACGGGGAGTTACAAGTCTGCATCTGAACTTTTAGCAGCACTCACAATTCCACTCTGCCACTAGTAGTAATGTGATGACCCAATCCCACATCGGAAGAGAGTGAGAGAGGTCTTGGGCATATATGCACTAAGTTGTTGGCTACCAAATAACCTCAAGCTTAAGCTTTTGGGCCACATGGTTTCGGCCCAGCCTTGGAGGTTATTCTGGGCCAGTCGATTACTTGGGGCGCAAAAGTTGGTAGTGGAGCACAGGTTAGATGTAGCATGTGGAGCATAAGTATCATGTGGAGTATAGGTTATGTGTAGCTTGTGGAGCATAGGTTTCTTAGTATTATGTCTAGACTTTAGTAACTTTTCTCTATGTTCCATTGTTCGCTATATTTGACTACAAAACTTATTCTTACAAATTAGAATATATCCTTTATAAATCTCGTTAGGTGAAAATGGTTAGAACGAATGTGGGAGGGAGAAGGAGAACAATAAACATTGCCCAAGGTCGTGGTATCACCCAAGAAGCGGCACGTGGGAGAGGCAAAAGGACTAGAGATGATGCTAGAGCTGATGATGGTGATAACGAAGCAATGCAAGTTCAAGAAGAAAGTGGTGTCAATGAAGCCGTTCAGGACAATGACGAAGTGATTCCTCGTGCTAAAGTTCCTACTAGCGCTCGGAGTGGAAACATGGCTGAAAATTTGCAAAAGACCTTAGAGGTGCTAGCTGCCATTGTTGTACAAAACAATGGGACTACAGGACAAGGAAATGCATCGCTGATTGATTTTGTGAAGTTACAACCTCCAACATTTTCTGGTCTTGGTAGTTGAAACTCCCGTGTCCTAATTTTACAAACAAAATACTTATTCAAAAGAATTTACCAAAATGCCCCTGAAACCCGAGACACGTACTCCAATACCAAAAACATTATCTGAAAATTTTAATAAACCGAGATGTCATAAAAACAAGAGAAACCGGCTTAACAAGCTATAAGTCAACCCGGCATCCAGCCGATACATCATCAAGTATCAAATCCCGGCAACCCGCCGATAAAAATAATCAAAGCAGCGAAAGATAAGGATAAAATAAAACAAAAGTAGCAAATGATATGCAAGTCGGCTCTATGGATCCAACCGGGACAAGAAGCACAGCTACCTGCTGGGATAACCACGTATGTACTCTGGAAAGGTAGAAAGAGACTGCACGCTAACTAAGAGTCTGAAAAACAACGGTGGCGATTATGTGAGTCGCCTACTCAGTGAGCAGTATAGATCTAGTTATGTAGGTGTGCAAAGCAAGTTTGAAAGGAATGTAGAGATACAAACATAAGTAAGCAAACACACAATCACCGGTACTAACATGCCATCAGCATACAAGCAATCAATTTATGGTTTATATCTTTTTGTGTGTTAAGTTTTTATTATTATATTTATTATTCAGGGCCCCCTATTGTGTGCATCGAGCTCGGTCCCGTCTCATGAGACAACCAAGAATAAGCCCAATATAACCAGGCATGAAGCCCAACCATAACCATAGAGAGAGAGAGAGAGAGAGAGAGAGAGAGAAAGAGGGAGATAGAAAGGGGGAGGTAGAAGGAAGGAGGTAGAACCGGTCATCACAGACCCATATGCTAAACCGCATATACCGTGCTATCCCGCATGCAAACCCGAGGGGTATCACTTCCCGCTCGAACCAACTGGTCATCAGCACACAGTAGCCTATCTTCTACTGTACATTATACTTGTTCATTAATTATGAGTTCATGTGTGCCAAGAGTTGTGATTTAACAGGGTTGTGTGAATTATCAACTCAATCAAGTATCCGAGTCTCTAACCCACAGTACATCACACAGATCACCCAAAATCACTCCACATGTTATATTCCATAACAATTAAAAAGTCATACTCATCCAGCAATTGATAACACATAGGCACACAATACGGATCACAGCATGTTGGCAAACAAGGCATGCAACTCAAACAGACCAATCAAACAAGAACATGCAAACAAACATAAAATGTAACGCCGGTGGTGACCGGTAGCACCTGTTGCGGCAGGTGGTATGGAGAGTGGCAGCAGTTCCAGTAGTTTCAGCAGCAGCAGCAGGGTGCCCAGCCGGTAGCACCTGTTGCGGCAGGTGGTATGGAGAGTGGTTACAAACACATGGATAAGTCGGCAGTGAAGGAATTCTCAAGTGAAGAGGGCAAAGCCAAGGAGTTTGATGATTGGTTCCGCCAGGTGGAGAATGTTCTAGAGAAGTTCACCTGTGCACCTGAGCAGAGGGCTCGATATGCGGCACACAAGTTCGCGGGGTATGCTTTGACGTGGTGGCAGGAACTTGTGGCCAACCTACTGAAGCCTGTGGAGATGCCTTGGGAGGATTTCAAGGAGAAATTCTACAAGGAGTTTCTTACTGTTGGTTTTCTGAAGGAGCAGAAGAAGCATTTTCTTGAGGTGAAGCAGGGTCTAGACGAGACTGTGTCTGCATTCAGGATCCGGTTCAGCATTCTTTTATCTTATGCTAGGGAGTTTGTGCCCGATGAGGTGACCAAGTGTAGGCGGTTTGTTAACGGCTTACGTACAGAGTTGGCATTAGCCGTGGCTGGTGGAGGGCACAAGACTTGGGAGGCAGTTTGTGAGGCTGCTTTTTATGCTGAGAGGGTCCAGTTGATCGGGAAGGAGGCTCGGACAGTCGAGCAGAGGAAGCAGTCATCTGCTTTAGGACAGAAGAGGCAGTATTCTGACGCCGGAGGTGCAGAGTATTCTGGTGGACAGGGTTCTTCTTATCTTGGTCCGAAGAAGTCCCGAGGGCAGAGTTATCAGGGTGGACCAGGCAGATCCTCGGGAGGACAGTCTTATCAGTCTGGCTCTCAGGGACGGGGTTTCTCGGCACGGTTCTCGGGTATATGCTGGTATTGCAATAAGCCGGGACACCAGAAGTCATCTTGATACAAGTGGATTAAGGATAATGGTGGCAGTGGTTCCCAGTATACAGTACAGAGTTCTGTGGCTAGTGGTGCTGTTTCTTCTGGTCCGAACCTGACCCAATCTACCCGGTTAAGTAATTTCAGGGTCTATGCCCAAAAGGGTAACTCCAAAGAGATCGGGACCTAAGGTGCTCCGGGCTTAAGCCCAACTAAGTCCATAAATAATTCTTGGGCCTAAGGCCCATTCATTATGTCCTTAACGAGTTCCCGGGCCTAAAGCCCATCTAAGTCCAAAACCGAATCCCGGGCCTAAAGCCCATTATGAAGTTGGGCTTAAAGTCCGTTACCCAAGTCCAAAGGTCACCAAATTAAGTCATAAAATCTCATTACCGGGCCTGGTCCCGATTTAGACATTTCCATTTAAGGGTTTTACCCGAGCCCGAGCTACCGTCCTAAAGGTTCTACCCGCGTTGGACAAACCGGTCACAAGCTACTCGCTTCCAACTCTCGGTTTCTACTATGTAGAATACAATTAATACAACCCAATTCAGAATAAAATATTACATGCCATGAATGTACATCAAATTACACATCGAGGTAATACCGTTAAATGCCGAAACAAAACCCGAGCCTTCGCCGGAAAAATCCCGAGCCTCGCCGGATTCCGGTCAACCTCGCCGGAAAGCCCCAAAAACTGCCACAATCCAACAACAACAACATTCACAGCCCAAAACCAATTCAACCAACTCAAAACCGCAACCCAATCACACAAGGAAAAAATTAAAACGAAAAGGAAGAACGATGGAATTGCTTACCGGTGACACTGCCCATGCCGGACCTGCCCGGATCCGTGAAACGGCAGCAAACGAGCCTCAGCCCGAACACAACACCTCCACAGCAACCACCAACACCGGTGACCCACTGCCCGGAAACAACACCAACACTGCGACACCAACACCGGTGAGCAGAACCCCGACAACACACCATCACCGGCCACCAAAAACACACCACCCAACCGTAACCGGGTCAGACCCGAAACCAACACAAAGAGAAATCAAGAGAAATCATAGAGGCGGCGACACTTACTGGAGGCGGCGAGGAAGAGGAACGACATACGCAGGTGACCCCTCGTCAATCTACACAAACCCGACCTCCACAAAAGAAAAGAGAAGGAAACCCAAATCGGGTTATCTCACTGACGCAGCAAGATGAAGAGAGGGGAAAAAGGGGGAAGAACACGGGGAAGAGGAGGGAAGAGCACAGCTTACCGAGCGATACCGAGGCGACGGCGTAGAAGCAACCAGCGGCTGCGTGCTCGACCCCTTGTCTCCTTTCTTCACCCTCGTCGGTGGACGGCGTGAGAGAGAAGGAAACGAGACGGTAGCGGTAGTGGGTGTTCAAGGGGGAGAGAGGAGAAAGAGATAGAGGGAAAGAGAGAGAGAGGGAGAGAGAGAGGGGTCGGCGGCAGTTTGAAGGAAAAGAGAAGAAGAAGAGAAAAAGAAAGAAGGGAAAGGAAGAGAAGGGGTCGGCTAGGGTTTTGACCCGACGAGCCCAAAACGACGTCGTGTCGTTTGGCTTGGCGCGGTCAACCCGCCCCGTTGACCAGCCCTTTATTATTTTTATTTATTTTTTTCCTTTTCACAAAACGACGTAGTTTCAACCAAACTACATAAAACCCACGGTTTATACCGAAACTCGAACAATATCCATCGAAACCCGATCAAGGAATTAACCCGCTTACAAAATAATATTTCCAAGGAATATAAATTAATTTCCTTAACCAAAACTCGGAAATTCCTCGAGGGTAAAATTGGAATAAAAATTCCTAAAATTCCAAAAATCAAATTATGAAAATCCGGGGCGTTACAGTAGTGATGATGATCCTAAGATTTTCTTGGAAGAGGTCAAGAAGCGGTGTGATGCTTTAGGGTGCTTGGAGGCACAAACTGTGCGTCTAGCGGCTTACAGGTTACAAGGAGATGCTCGTACCTGGTATGATAGCATTGTTAATGCAAGGAAAGCTAATGATCTATTACTGTGGGAAAAATTTAGTTCAAGTTTCTTGGACATGTACTTGCCTGAGAGTATTAGGGATGCGAAGATCTATGAGTTTGAGAGCCTCAAACAAGGAAATATGATTGCTGCTGAGTACAAGGTCAAGTTCATGGATCTTGCAAGATATGCATCGCATTTGGTCCCCACGGAGCAGCAAAAGGTGAAGAGGTTTGTTAGGGGTCTTAATAATTCGCTTCATAATGTGGTTTCTGCTAGGAACTGTGAGACGTTATCATCTGCACTGAACTTTGCTATGTCTCTTGAGAGGAGGGATGCAGAGGATAAGGTAGAGAAGGACTTAAATAAGAAAGCTAGAGTTGATGTGTCTCAGAGGATAGAGTCTGATCTTTTCGACTTACAATGTTAGTATTAAATTCGGGGACTGAATTTTTCTACCGGGGAAGAATGTAATACCCGGTAAAAAAGCAAATAAGGATATGTTAGGCTATAAAAAAATAAACATTATTTTAAGCACTTAGGAATAATTAAAAGCCCAAAGTATTTTACAGATATTTTTATGCTAAGTAGGCCTATAACCCTAATTTTTCACCGAGCCCATAAAGGATTAGTTATTTGGTTTAGGCGGTGGAGAATATATATATACATATGTGTCTAGTGTCCAACAAACGTAAAAAGAAAACTTAACCTACTATTATATTTTCTGAGTCGCACACGTCGACCCGTAGGAACGATTGCCGCAGCCACTTTCATATTATATTCCATAGGTGAATAATTCGATCGGTACAAACACCAAGTCAGTCCTAATTCCTTGCCTTTGGGTTTTCTTCTTTGACTTTTAAGAAGCCTAGTCCTTGTACAGCCTTTGAGGAATTTTTTTTAAAAAATATTATTAGTTGGCTAGGGCAATATACACAGATAATTGTGGTTCGTTATGGGTACTGTGAATTCAAGTAGTTCAAGCTTAGATTCGTTTAAATAGTTCATATGTTTTACTATTTTCCGTTAGGGTTTTATGTTGAATTTGGTCCTCAAATTTTTATCCAATAAGCTAGACAAATTTAGGGAATTTATACAATTGATTTCATGGGAAAAACAATTTTTTGGAATTTATTAAAAATTGCAAAAGTGGGCTGTTGTGCAGGAAAAGACAGTTTTCTGGGCTATCTTAGAAAATTCATAGTTAATTATTCCTAAATCCCGTGATAGTGAATTTTATATGGTTGGAAAGCTTAGAATGTCCACTTTAAGTTTTATTTTGATAATATTTTCAGATTCTTGATGATTTGGGAGTTATTAGACAGAAACTAGAGGCTGGTCGGTTTTGCAACTCTTTCGGTAGTTTGTTAAGTATTCTTTGGACTTAGTGGTTGTGTTTCTCCTGTGAATAGGTGCTGCAGAGATCGGGACACAAGCTGAAACCTAAGAGTTTGAGATTGATAATTTGGATTGGTTTTTGAGGTGGGTTATATTATTATTATACTTCCTATTTTATTAGTAAAGCTATGTTTTAAATATTATTTTCTCATATAAATTACTTTCATTTTGTTAACTACCTTTTGTCCAACTCTTTTAAACTATATTATTTTTGACCAAAATGTTTTGTTAAACTAACGTTTTACTTCAAGTTATTCTATATGAAAAACTATTACTATTCCTTCAACTGTGTGTTTGTCGAACAAGGATTTTGAGATTTCAAAGAAAAGTCTATGTATCTCTTATTATATAATTTTGTTCATACAGTACTTATTCTGCTTATGATACTATTTACTCTATTTTGCCTATGAATACTGTTTGCTTATTTGGATGAGAAATATCTATGGATTTGATCCTTTGAAGAAATCAATTTAATTTGTTTTTGCTTAGAATTAAATCTCAGACGTCCCTATCTGGCAAGGGTGCTGTCAGACTTTATGCACATTGATTGGTTTGATGAGGTATTTAACCTCTATCTATTTGATGGGAATCTTTGATTTCCCTATGGATCCTTTTGTTCCTCTAGCCGACAAGGGGCCGTTGTCGGACATGCTCGACGGGGCGTGCTTTGCTCTTCTCTATTTCTTCTCTGGTTCTGACATCTTAATTCGAGGCTTCCGTTTATTTTGAATATTATGATTATTTGTTATTTAAATTCAAGGCTTCCGCTGATTTTGTCTACTTTTGATCATTTGACAAGTAAGCTTATTTTATTTTGAATATGAAGTATATATGTTTTGGCCTCTATGATTTTAATTTGGCTTTCGATTGCTTTGTACTATGCCCACTGAGTTATGGAAAGACTCACCCCCATTTTAAAAATATTTTCAGGTGATTAGTAGTCTTGAGACGTAGTTCGTGCTTGGCGAGTTGTCTTGGTATGCTTAGTAGAGTTTTGGATTGTTAGAGCTCCACTGTTACTCTAGCTCCATTGTTGCTCCATTCTTCGCTGCTCACTCATTACCCATAGCAATGTCCACGTCTTGAGTAGACTTGTCACCGGCGTGCACGGACACTTCCCTCCTTTGTCATTTTCTTTATCTTCTTAAACCTTAAACACCTATTTTGCTTAGCTTTTTCAATGATCATCCTCAATTTTTTTTCAAAAATTCTAATATATCTATCCCCATCTTTATCACAGGACGATGTCATTTCCTCGACGTTTTCAACCAGGTGTGAACACCCACATTTGACCAATGTATTTTCTACTAAAATTGGATTTTGAACTTGTTTGAACTTAGGATTAATGAGATTATTGGATCTTAAGTTAAGGCATAGTAAAAATTTAATTTAGTAGAATTAATGTATTTTGGTAATTTAAACCTATATGTGTTCGAACTCTAGGATTAATGAGATGATTTAATCTTAGGATAAAATATATATTAAGGTTTAATAAACTAAAATATGTTTTATTTCATTATTTGGACTATCTTATTTAGTTTGGGTTTTTGGGTTTTTTGGGCCCCCATGTTTAGTGATTTGGCCAATTATATACCCCGACATTTTTTTTGGCCGGGCATCTACCCCGACTTTGCATGGGCAGGCCAAACGTGATCCCCTGGTCAGGTATCTGCTGACGTGGTGGGCTGCCCGAATTTCAGATTGGGGAGGTGTTCCAAAACGACGTCGTCTCGCGCCAAAATGACGTCGTTGTAATGGGTTGGATTGACACATCAGATCTATGGTGTTGAATAGCAATCTGGGTCTTCATAGTTTTTTTTTCCTGGATTTGGGTTTCTTGTTTCAATCAGTGTTTGTTTGGAAGAGATGAAACCAATGTAATCTTGCTCCTGGGAGTTATTTTTAGGGTAACGTCTAATACCTATTACTGCAGGAATGGGAAAATTATTTTTTTTGAAATAGAACTCTAAAACAGTGTTGATTCTTAAAAAAAAAACACGTTTATTTTTCCTTTTAAAATAGTTACAGAATTAATTTATCAAATAAAATAGAATTTAAGTGAGAATTTTATGCCACCTTATAAATATTATTTTTTAAATATAATTCTACCACCGGATAATGATTATAAAAATAAATAAATATTTATAAAATAAATATATATATTTTAATTTTTTTGTATTTTGAAGGTTGAGAGTTTAAATAGGAACTTTTAGAAATTAGTATTTGGAAAAAATAAAATTTAAAAAATAATAAATCAAACATAATAAGGTGTATTTATTTAAATCCAAGTAATTTTTTTAAAATTAAGAATTACTCATTTTTAATATTTTTAAAAATAAAATTTGATTAAAAGAAAGAAAAATGATTAAATAAATAATCAAAATCAGGTCAGCCTTTATTTCGGTAACCATCAGGTTTCGGGTCGGTTGGGTGAAGAACCCGGGGTTGGTAGTATGTGGAGCCCGCATAGACACATAGATCCTACATGTCCACCCAACCCTTTAAAACGACGTCGTTTTGGCGCGAGACGACGTCGTTTTGGAACACCTCCCCAACCTGAAATCTGGGCAGCCCGCCACGTCAGCAGGTACCTGACCAGGGGATCACGTTTGGCCTGCCCATGCAAAGTCGGGGCATATGCCCGGCCAAAAAAAAATGTCGGGGTATATAATTGGCCAAACCATTAAACATAAGGGCCTAAAAAACCCAAAAACCCATTTAGTTTCAATCCAATTATGATGAGATGATTTATTTTTTGGATTAGGAATAAAGTTAAAGGCCCAAGTTAATGAAATAAGAATTCTCCAGAGTTTAATAAGCCCATTAACACATTTCTTGTAGGTTAATTTTAGCTCTGATTTTCATAGAAAATCAGAATTAAATCATATCTTGATTAGATTTTGTGTTTTTGATATGATTTTGCTCAAAATGGGTGTTAATGTGTAATCAACCAGTTACAAAATGATTTAGAGCATGGTGGATTTTGCTCAAAATGGGTGTTAATGTGTAACCAACCAGTTACAGAATGTTAATCTGACGGGGTCATCGTCATCTCGCCACAAGCAAGATGGAAAGTGTTGGTGGTGTCCCACCACCTCTCACCCAGAGCCAATACTGCCTGCAAATCAACTTTGTCTCCTCAGAAAGTACGGAAGAAATCCCACAATCCAATTCTCTCGTTGATTTCTTAGACGGGTTTGTCCCTCTTCACATAGTTAAGGATGAGATGACGAGCATTAGCACCAGCGTGGTTCCGTTGCCTATCCTGCAAATCTTGTGTAGATATTTCAAAAAGAGTCAATACACACGCCAACTAGGGTTTATCAAGAGCAAACCAAGGTCACATACATCAAGAAATTCATCATGGAGATGGGATTGTGTATTTACATCATACATTCCAACATCATTACATAGTTTCATTTATGGATCAAAACACAAGAAAGTCACAAAACCCCGCCCCGGCGAAGTTCGAAATTGACCAAAATTGAGACAAGCCCATTAATACTCAGTCACCCAGATAATGAGATACATTGCTTGAACTGAATTTATGGGGGTCCACTTCCTTTATTCTTTGAAAAAATAACCAGGATTAGGGGCGTGGTACCCCATTTTATCTAATAAAACTTCCTCAAACACGGCAAAACCATTTCGCTTTTGAGCACACGCAAGGGTACACCCAACTCTACCTCTCAAATATTGTTGAGGTACTAGGGGTCTTCACCCCACTTCTGATTTGTATGTCTCAAGGGGCACAACACACCCCCATCTCCCCCAAATCCAGCTAAAATAGGGGCATATAACCTAGACAGCCTAATCACCCAGCCATCATCTTCTTGAACCCATGAGACTATGAGAAAACTTGGAAACATAGGCATATCTAACCTAGAGGTGAGTTGACCAGACCATCAGACGACACCCATTACCTAGTCAAAAGCCAAAGACCCGGTCTTTGCACCCTGAGAAATGAGCGAACCTGGTCAATCGACATAAGGAGCATAGGATCCTGGCTATGAGGCAACACCTTTCTCAAAACCTGTGAGATTATGAGGGAACCAGAAACACCAAGATGATCCCAGACACACATCCAACCCAAACCTGAGAACATTGGATACCCAGAAGTGAGGCGACCAGACGATGAGATGACACCCCTTATCCTTCACCAAGAGAAGAGAATCCCAGTAAAAAGAGAGATGAGAGAATCCAGTCAAAACCGTAGACCTGATCCTCATAACCATGAGTCAAAACAAATCAACCCAAGACAAGGACCAAGTTCATGCAACCTTGGGACAATTAAGCTCAGAAAACCAGATGTGGGGAGGGGAGCAAACCATGAGATAAACCAGCCAAAGCCAAAGACTCGGTCCTTGCAAAACCAAGTCATGAGGGGATCCAGACATGAGAGAAATCAGATGAGAGTAGATCCAGACATGAGGGAAATCGAAAGAAAAAAAAACCCAGATGACCCAACCATGAGGGAATCCAAATGTGAGAGAAACCAGTTAAAAGCCAACGACCTAGTTCTTGCAAACCCTGAGCCGGGGACCCCGTCCTTGCAAACCTTGAGATGAACAAACTTGAGAGGACACAAATATGGGACAAACACAAAGCCAAGGACCTGGTTCTTGTAAACCATCCAGCCCCTTCGAACATAAAGCCAAGGACCCAGTTCTTGCAAACCGCTCAGACACAGAGTTAAACCCAGTCTTTACCAGAACCAAAAGCCAAGAGCCCGGCCCTTGCAAAACCTTGAGATAAGCCGACCTTGAGACATACAAGTCAGAAGCTGGGAATCCAGTTCTCGCAAACCATGAGATGAGGAAATCAAACAAAAGCCGTGTACCTAGTACCCGCAAAACAAAAGCAGTGTACCCAGTACTCGCAAAAAACAAAAGCCGTGTGCCCAGCACCCGCAAAACCAAAAGCCGTGTGCCCAGCACCCGCAAAATCAAAAGCCGTGTACCCAGTACCCGCAAAACCAAAAGCCGTGTACCTAGTACCCGCAAAACCAAAAGTCGTGTGCCTAGCACCCGCAAAATCAAAAGTCATGTACCCAGTACCCACAAAACCAAAAGCTGTATACCTAGTATCCACAAAAAAAAAGCCGTGTGCCCAGCACCCGCAAAACCAAAAGCCGTGTGCCCAGCACTTGCAAAATCAGAAGTCGTGTACCCAGTACCCGTAAAGTCAAGTGTCCGGGATGAGATGATTCCTAAACCAAATCAAAACACAGAATATCCAGATAGATGAGATGATTCTATTGCCCCGGGATGAGATGATTCCCGAAAACCATAACTTGGGATGAGATAATTCCCAACTTAGTTGACTAAGATGAGACAATTCTTTGCTGACAACCTGATAGATAAGATGATTCTATCAACCCGGCATAAGATGATTCCCAAAAAACCATAAACCTGGGATGAGATGATTCCCACAAACTGAGGGCCAGTCCCTCAAACCTTCGGGATGAGATCATTCCCGAAGCGGAGCATGGGATGCTCCGAAATTTGGCACACACCACACATCTATCATTCAAATTTGGTTGTTCCTTCCTTACGTTGTTTCGTCCTTAGTCTCTAAAGAATCATCAACGAGGGGCATCTGTGAATACCCAAATTTGACCCACCTATTTTCTACTAAATCTGGATTTCGAAAATGTTTGAACTTAGGATTAATGAGATGATTTGATCTTAGGTTAAGGCATAGTAAAAATTTAATTTAGTAGAATTAATGTATTTTGGTAATTTAAACCTATATGTGTTCGAACTCTAGGATTAATGAGACAATTTAATCTTAGGATAAAAAATATAATAAGGTTTATTAAACTAAAATATATTTTATTTTATTATTTGGGCTTTCTTATTTAGTTTCAATCCAATTGTGATAAAGTTAGAGGTCCAAGTTAATGAAATGAGAATTCTCCAGAGTTTAATAAGCCCATTAACACATTTCTTACAGGTTAATTTTAGCTTTGATTTTCATGGAAAATCAGAGTTAAATCATCTCTTGATTAGATTTTGTGTTTTTTGTATGATTTTGCTTAAAATGGGTGTTAATGTGTAATCAATCTGTTATGGAATGATTTAGAGGAGTAATCATCAAGTAATGAAGTGATTCTGGGTTGATTACCAGTAGGATCAAATCAGAGTTGAATTATGGGGATTGGGATTCGAAAAAGGAAAGAACAAGTGACACGCGGGGTGACTGGCGGTCCCCTTGCGACTACCGCCGGGTACCGGCGGACATCCACACATGACTGCCGGCCTGGTCGGCGGTCAGCAGGGCCCAGAATCTCCGATTTTCCCGTTTTTGTTTCTAATTCGATCCTACGCGGTTTTGGACCAGATTTTCGGGCATAATCTTCACCATTAAGCAGGTCCACGCTCCTAGATTTCCCAGAACACTATAAATAGGACCCCTCACACACATTTCACAGGGGAACACATTATTCTTCACATACACACTCATAAGCTCTGTTGCTTACAGAAACTCTGCCTCTCTAAGCTTAGGGATATATTCTTAGGCAGAAACTCTGGAGAATTTCCGTGGGGAGCATCAACAATAGTCCAGCAAAGAGGAATCAAGAAGGGAATCAACCATTGAGCGAAGAAGTGGCAAGAAGGTGGGTGAAGAACACAACCCAACACAAGGAGCTAGAGTACAAGAGGTAACACTAAACCCTTTTTGGTTGATTTTTACTGACTATATGAGGATGCTTTTGATGATGTAAGTGGCGACTTAATGCCATGTTTAGAACTACGTGGCTTTGACCCCGGTCACTCGGGTACGTAGATAGTCTCGATTTTACAACGGGATGCAAGTCAAATCTTCTCCTCCTCCCCCTTTCTTTTATTTTCCACATTTTCACACCTACACAAGGCACACTTGTACTCATCAATTGCACAAGGTCTCGACCCAACATGGATGGGTGCCTAATAGGAGGGAGAAATCGGGCGGTACGGTATGTACCGCAAAGATGCATGGTCGGTATTAGTGTACCGACATATCCCCTAAACCGACATATACATGTACCGAATTTGAGCAATACCGATGTATACCAACATCGGTTGGGTCAGAATCGGTATTTGCAGATTTGTATCTCTCAATTAAAACAAAACCTGAAAAATTTCAGTTTGTAACAATACGTTTTGTATCCACAAATGAAAATGCCAGAACCTAGAACTGCAATTAATCACCACTCTAAACAAATTAAGATTCAGAAAACAAATATAGCATAAATATTGAACTGAGTGAAAATTTAAACATAGAAGAAATTTGAAAATTAATGTCTAACATATATTAAATTGGGGAGCGAGTATTGGGAAAAAATGAAGAAAATTTGGGAGTTAACATTTAACAAACAAATACAACACAGAGAGAGAAGGATTTTAGGAGAAATTACGGTATTAGGGTTTTAATTTGGGGATTTAGTAACTTAGGGATTTAAGGATGGGACTTTATATATAGAATCAAAAAGGGGAGTTGCTAATGCATTGCGTCAGTCATGGTGGAGGCCTAAGGTAATTGTGGCGGCTTCTTCTTCTACCGCTGAATCGATACTGAGGAGGGGAGTGAGATGACGATGGGGAGTTGTTGTCTTCAAGAACAGGGTGGAGGTGGGGGACGATGGCGGAGGTAGGGCCAAGTTGATGGCGGAGGCAAGGTCCGGGGAACGGCGGTTGCAGAGGCCGGGCGACGGCGGAGGCAGGGCGGGGGGACGATGGCGACTATAGCCTTTAGGGAGGGGAAGAGTTTGAGAGAGGGAGAGAGAGAAGAGGGGGCTTAACACGATTTTTTTTTTGTCATAACATAACACGTTTGATTATTTAGGGTAGATTGCCGAGAGGAGAGGCAAGGTAATTTTTTTAATTTTTTAACTGGTATTAATTAGGTGAGCTGGTGAGGGCAATAAATGAAGTTGGAAAAAATTTTAAAATTTTGGTACGGTTCGGTTACCGTTGGTATACCGTGCTTCAACCCGATCCTTACCATAGTTAAATCGGTATGGTATTATACCGAACTAAGGGTATAACGACCCCCTCAAATATCGACATATACCGGTACCGAATGCCTCGGTATCGGTTCGGTCGGGTCGGGCCGGTATTTTTGCTCTCCCTTAGTGCCTGACACCTTCCCATCCATGACGAACCCCCGATCCTATGTCTTTGGTTCGCTATGATCATGTTGCCTAAAGGAGTCATACAAAGGTTTTTCCCAAATTTTGTCCTTAACAAAATTTGGGTGGCAACTCCATTGACATGGGATTGACACAATGAAGAAGGTGAAAAGGAATAGGTGAGAGGGCCCAAGTGATTTTGGGTCGGGTTCTCACACCAGGCTACGATCCTCCTCTACAACAATCTTAGGTCCATATTCCTCCTCAACCTTCTCACTAAAGCCTACGCTTCTAAGACCACCACTCACATAAACTATGCTTACATCATATGGCTCCAAAGGCCTATGGGAAGAACAAGCCTCGTTGTTAGCGGCCACATCCTCACCAGATAAGCATAATTCCTTATCACACCTTTCACCTTTTTCTCCTGATAACACAAGCGTCGAATTCGGGGTTACCACCTTTCCTTGGGATTACCCATATATACGTGTGAACATCCAAATTTGGAACATCCATATTTTATTATTTTGGACTTTTTATGAGTATTAACCCAATATTAATGAGATTATTTACTCTTGAGCTTAGAATATATTTAGAGTTTGATTTAATAGGATATGGACAC
This sequence comes from Turnera subulata, assembly GCA_028386065.3. NCBI lineage: Eukaryota > Viridiplantae > Streptophyta > Magnoliopsida > Malpighiales > Passifloraceae > Turnera > Turnera subulata. The sequence goes on from JAKUCV010004624.1 coordinate 324,910, forward strand.
CCACAGGAGTTAAGCCTATAGGAACACATTTCTTGCAAAGCGGTTAAAATTCAGTTTACTCTCAGATGCAGTTCGAGTATTCCCTTTCATTTGGATAACCTGTAGTCTCTGAACCATTACTGGGAAGAACTGGCTTTCTCGTTCCTTGTATATTTTTGAATTTTACTCAATAAAGTATCTCAATCAACATTGAAAAAAATAGATTTTTTGTAGCCCAATTTGGTTCTAAGTTTCATGAAAAATTAGAATCAAAATTACCATTTTTGTGAAATGTGAGTTCATGTAAAGAAAATGTGAAACTTATGATGATTTGGGTATATTAATATTAATTAGAGTAATCTGTAAGAGTAGCCATCAAGAAAGGGGTGTTTTCTGGTCTGACAACATTTATTTCACACGTAAGAAACAAGTTAGATCGGAATTAATGGGAATCAGGAGCTAAAAAAGGCAAGAACCACGCTTGGCGGTCATGGCGATAAGACCGCCCGGCTATGGCGGTCATGCATCCCAGTTACGCAATTTTTGCTAGATTTTCGATCATTAATTCAATCCTAAGCGTTTTTATCGAATTTTTAGCAAGAATCTCGATCATTTGAGGTCCACGACCTCTGCACACCCAGATCTCTACAAATAAAGCTCTCTAATCACTTCCAAGAGGTCTAGAAATTTAGAAAGCATACACCCAGGGGCGGATATAAGGGGAAGCAAGCAGGGGCCCAGGCCCCCCCTAAAATTGTAATAAGTATATATATGGTAATAAAATGAAGTGAAATGTGCTATGGCTTGGTGGTAAGTGTGAGTACCTGTTAAGAATGCAACGCGGGTTCGAGTCGGTGGTTGCACATTTTCCAAGCACTTAAACACTATTATTATTGTTACTTTGGAGAAATTCCTGTGGAGTCAGGTATCAAGAAATATTATGTAAGAAAGGAGTATAAGAAGATCAAGGTGAAGGTAGAGGAGGCAAAGTTGTGTGCGGAGATAACAACCTAACAAAGTAAGGAGCTAAAAGAGGGCTACAAGAGGTAACCCTAGATCCTTTTATTTTCTATTGTTGATGTGTTGAGATGCATGCTGATATGGTGTTGATGATGTAACCCTACTGGTGACGAACCCCCGAATCCAACAATCTCTGGTTTACTACGATTAGCCCCTCATGTTATTGCCTAAGAAGAAGTGATGTCTAAAGGTTTTTCCTGGATTTTTCTAAGAAATAAAATTAGGGTGGCGACTCCTTTGTTGATTGTTGGACGAGATGAATAAGGTGAGGAGGATAAAGAGATTGATTTGACTAGAGTCCTCACAATATTTGGGTTCATGTCCATCATAGGCTGAATTTGAATCCTCCATGTCTCTTGGGGAACCCAAAATCGGTTGACCAATACCATACAACCTAAATCCACCACCCTCATCACGCCTTTTCCTTTTTCTGAACATTTTATTGTGTCTATGATCCAAAAAGGATCACAGGTACCCTTCTGAAAAAAAATGGTTTGGATTTCTCGTCAACATAACCAACACCCTTGCCTTCACCAACCCAAGTAATCAACGTACAAGCAGGCTAAACTTCTATAATAAATAAATCAAATAACCATGAACCAATCGATACCCTCAAAACCCTATTAATGGAATCCTTATACGTATTTAAGATCCGAATTTTGGCCACCTCTACATGACTACTGCTTCCAAAATCATTATACAACCTGACGAAATTCCTAAACCTAACAGTAACCTGCCTGAAAAAAAAAAAATCCTCGCACCATTCTTCCGTGGTGATTGACAAATATTCAACCAACATAGATATTGGGTAGCACTGTCACCCTCCTTCCATTCTTTCAGCCAATCAAAATGCTCGTTATTTCATTATGCCACTGACTACAAGCGGGCCAACATACATTCTCTAGACTCGCAATCAACCAACACGTAGTTCCCCCCAAGCATTTTAAAGTTAACTGCTAAGCCAAGAATAGAAGAGATGGCATTACCCGCCTCGCTTAGGTTCACCCCATCCTTCATAGAGCCAAAAGCGCAAGCTTTAAGCTCCTCCAAACATCTCTGGGTTTGAAAACAACATTAGCTTCCTCATTTACATTTTTCCTTCCTGTGGCAGATGAGGAAGCTGGAAAAATCAGACCAACCACGTTAGAGAAGGATATCCCGTCCTTAACCATCCCACTTTGAGGAGCAGGTGGGAACTTCTTGACTCTAGTATCACCAGCACTATTGATAACCTTTCTACTCCTCTTATTTCTTGCCAAGTTAGCCTTGAGAAGGTCATTCACTATCGTAAATGAGTTATCCTTCCGATGATTTCATCACTACTGCCATCATTCTCGAACCTGACAAAACCATAACGGGAGCCATTCCAGGAATGCTTACATGGTATGAAAATATCCACGAAACTTCCCCATCTCGACATCACCTTAAGCACATCCAGATGAAGCCATCTTTTGGGCAGGTTATCTACGAAGATAGAAACTGCTCTCCCATAATGACCGACCATTGGGAATACGGCCAGCCATATAAGGAGTTGAACTTGGAATTGCTATGTTAACAGTTAGTCGACTGTCTTTGTATTGACACAACTTAATTACTCCAATTAATTTACTAATTAGATAAATTTGTCCTCCCCCAAGACTTATTTTGTGGATCCGCCAATAGTGTTACACCTTCCTATGGCCGATTTAGATCGACAAGCATATAAGATAAATATTTGTTGTTCATAAAATATGTAGGTATTTTGTTTTGACTAAATGAGGGACCAAGTTGGTTACCTCGTCAAGCGAAATTCACAATGAATATTATTTTCTTTCATGGGCTATATTACTTCTTGACCAAGAATTAATATTAATTTCCTCCATCAGCTCTTAATTTTTACCTTCTTTACTAATTTATCGATGATGGATTATTGATGATTAAGATCAGGGCCGGCTCAAGCTTTTGAGAGGCTTAAAGCGAAAAAAAAAAATGAGGCCCTTTCAAAAAGAGGATAAGAAGAAATCTCATCGTAGTTAAAAGAGGGGGTGACGCCGAGTCCGAGATCGCCAGGAGACTTTTCCATCTCCAAGAATGATAAACCAATAGCGATAGCCAACTCTTCGTTTCCCTAATTTTGAATTTCCTTGAGAATTAAAATTAAAAAGCCGGACAGTAGAAACCCACAGAATTTTCTTTAGTAGCCTAGTTCCAAACTCCAGCACATCCTATATATAAGCCCATAGACTATAAAATTGGAGGCCTTATACATTTGGTGGCCCTAAGCCCTAGATTGAACTGTTTGGCCCATTGGGCCGGCCCTGATTAAGATCAAGATTGAACCAAATAATTTCTCAATGGATTATTGATGATTAAGATCAAGATTGAACCAAATAATTCCTCAATAATATTGTAGGGATCAAATAATATTGTTATTTGGCCAAAATAAGCTTGACCTTGAGCCAATCTTGAGTTGAGAGAAACAAGTGTGTCTTTGCTAGTTCAATAAAAAAATCTTTTGTGAAAGTTCGATCTCCCGCAAATTTTTTTTGTACTATTTAATAAGTTTTTCTTTTCAAAAAATGTTCCTAGATGGAGTGAGTCGGTGTAAGCATAGCTCATGTCATATTTGATATTACATAAAATTTAGGAAAGTATAATTTTATTGAGATTATAGAGATAATTATAATAGGGGAGGAGAGAAAACAACAGAAAAGTAGCGGCCTAAGTCTGCTCTAGGCAAAGTTATATTTTCTCTCTCTCTTTAAGGTATTTATAGTTCATTGGGGCTATGCAACGATCTCAATTACTTTGCGTGATCTTCATCTAAGAGCTGAAACGAGGAGCCTATTGCCAAAGTTGGATGGTCAGCTGGCAGGCACATGGGTCGGCTTCCAGATCCTTTTACTCAGTGGGTCGTACTGCTCAATGGGTCGGACTTCATCCTCATGGACAATTTGTGATTTGGGCTTGGTTAACTGTGGATGTATTGGGCTTTGCCATATAAGGCTGATATTGTTTGGGCCCACTTTTCGGCTCGTCATATCAATATTGCTCTATGACCCATAACGTGGATTGATTGTTAAAAGTTTATCAATAATACTCCCGGATTAGCATAATAAAAAAAAAAAATAGAAAAAGTGTGTAAAAAATAAAGTTGGCCGATTAGCTCTGCAAATGAAAAATATCTGCCGCAATTCACATCAATTATCACGAGGTACTGTGCAAATGAGCCACTTACTCTTGCAAGAGATCACCCACCCAGAACACCATCATCCTTCTGTTCCCTACTAATAGATGTTCTAGGACGGATCAGGAATATTATTTAATGTAGGCAAGAAGAGGTATTTAATAGATATGTTTAGCTTTTTTTAAAATCAAATAATTATTTAATAACCAAGCAAAAAATAAAAATAAATTTGGGCTCCTTCATTATAATAATCAAAATCTTAGTAATTAGTTTAAGAGATATGAATCATTAAATAAATCTAAAGGTCCAAATGAAATATTATATTAATCTTTTAAAAATTAAAAGTTAATATTTAAATCTTCCTGTAAAAAAATTATATTTAAATTTCATGTCAATATCATGCAAATACAACAAGCTACTATGGTTTAAAAAAAAATCCACAAGATACAATTATCTAGTTTAATTCATCTTATATTTTTTTTTGATATAAACGAATTTTATTAATATTCCGTCATCAAACAGATGACGGTTTCACATTCTTACAATAACAATCCCTACCAAACCCCTGATTTGAATTAGCAGCGTTACATCACTACACAGGTTACTGCCCATCAAATACTAAACTATATTGATTCTGCAGAGTACTCCACGCCACTGTGATACTATCTGTACAATTCAATAAATCAGCCAAATTATATGGAAAGGCGGAGCAAGTTGTCACGACCCCGGAATCCTAGTGCGCATAGGAGTCCGGAATCCTAGTGTGCATAGGAGTTTGAGTTGGGTTGGGACACTACTTTGGTTGTTGGTAGGAATCCTATTGTGACTAGGAGTAGCTAACCTTGTTGTATTAGGATTGGGTTTGTGTGGGGGTTAAGTAAACCGAGTTTGTGTCGGACTAGGATTACTTAGCACTGTCAAACTAGGAGAGAGCCTTGCGGCACCTATATAAATAGGACGCGTGAGGGGGGGTTGTTGGGCGTGTATTATTGTTGATGGTTTATTAATAATAGTACCGAGTCTTCTCCCAATTATTTCTTTTGCCTTATTATTCTCTTGGCTCTCTCTCTTCGTTGTGTTTGCGTGTGGTAGGCTTACAAGTTAAGGGACGATCTTGCTTGTGCCGCACGGTGAGAGTGTGCATCCGCTGCGCCACACTCTTGGCCCGTGACAAGTGGTAGCGGAGCTTGACTTGCTGTTGGTGCCTTTTGGTTCGCCGTTGGTGCGATTTGGTGCGCTGCTGGTTCTGGTGGGTGCGCCAACTGGTTCGCGGGTGCGCTCTGGGCGCGCCTTTTTGGTTCGCGGGTGCGCTTTCTGGGTTCTACTGGGCGCGCCTTTTGGCTCGACTGGGCGCACTTTTGGCGCGACTGGGCGCACTTTTTGGCGCGACTGGGCGCACTTTTTGGCGCGACTGGACGCACTTTTTGTGCGATTGGGCTGCAGCAAGGCTGGTTGGTACAGAAACTTTTTATATAAATTTACACGCACTCTTGAAGGTAATTTTGAGGCTTGGTTTTGTTTTAGAGTTGTTGAATCTTTGTGTTGCTCTTGGTCGACTTTTTCTGTGGTGTTGCCTTGTCGTTTTCTTTCTGTGGGCTGTCTTGGTGCGAGCTGGAGGCAGGAGTTGCTTGCGGGGTGCTGCAGGTGCTGCTGGTTTTGCGCAAGATAGGCAGATTGGTGCGATAGACGGCTGGAATTGGTGCTGCGGGTTGCGCATCGACACTGGGCAGATTTAGTGCGGCTGGTTTGGGCAGGAACGAGGAGTGCGACTTCAAACAAAGGTACCTGGTTCTTTTGCTTCAAGAGGGGAAGGAGAATCAAGTGGTTTTATTTGTTTTTCCTGGTTGACTTTTGTTGGTGCTTGGACAAAGTGCAATCGTGTTGTTGTGTTTTTTTTGCTGGCCGATTGGTGCTTCTTGTGGAGAGGTGTAGATTGGCTTGGTGTTTGGACAACGAGGTTTGTGGAGCTTTGGAGCAGATAAAGGTGACTAGGGTGGGCAGAGAAGGATTTGAAGCTTTTACTTGAGTTTTCTTGGTGTTTTTCTGTGGCTTGATCATACTTGGTTGCAGAAATTGTTTGCGAGACCGTGGTGTTTTGTCGGGTGCTAGCTGATTCCTGTGAGCGCTGGTGCGTTATTGGCGAGCTGATCAGGCGTGTTCTGGTGCAGTTGGGTGCTGGTGGTACACGCTGGACGATTGGTGGATTGCTTGGCGTGGGCTGGTGCGCAGAATTGGCGGGGCTGCACACAATTGGCGCAGGTTAGGCGTGAAGTTACGTGGGACGGTACACGGGTGCAAGGCAATTTTGGGAGCAACTGTTGTTGGTGTGGAGTCAAGACAGGTTCCAAGGAGAAACTTGGTGGGGTTTGGCTTCAGGAGAAGGACTAGACTCAAGGGAACTTTCTTGGTGCTTGGAAACAAAGTGCACGGGTTGCTTGGCTTGGTTCTTGGTCGAATTGTGGAGACTCTTGGGAGTGCAATTGGAGAGAACTTTGGACAGCAAGGAGTGTGGATACTTTGTGAGCATCTAGGAGGGGATTTTGCAAGGTCAGACTTGGTTGCTGGAGCAAAATTGCGC
>JAKUCV010004624.1:332458-412319 GCA_028386065.3 Turnera subulata
TGTTGTATTAGGATTGGGTTTGTGTGGGGGTTAAGTAAACCGAGTTTGTGTTGGACTAGGATTACTTAGCACTGTCAAACTAGGAGAGAGCCTTGCGGCACCTATATAAATAGGACGCGTGAGGGGGGGTTGTTGGGCGTGTATTATTGTTGATGGTTTATTAATAATAGTACCGAGTCTTCTCCCAATTATTTCTTTTGCCTTATTATTCTCTTGGCTCTCTCTCTTCGTTGTGTTTGCGTGTGGTAGGCTTACAAGTTAAGGGACGATCTTGCTTGTGCCGCACGGTGAGAGTGTGCATCCGCTGCGCCACACTCTTGGCCCGTGACAAGGTGCTCCATACAGTTGCATGCCAAAAATCAGCCAAGACGATCTAGCCATCACTGAACCTGCAAGGTAAAACCACTGCACAAACATCTGTTCAAAGACTCTCAGGTATACACCATGAATTAGAATCATCAGACCTTAACACCATGTTAACCACTCTAGCTTTGACTTGATCCACCTCCCCGGAGAACAACTTCCTCCTCCAAATTAAGAAAAAACAAACAAGGATACAACTCCATTATCACCCCATCCAAAAGCCACCTGACAGACCAGAATTTACAAGACTTCCAATCTCGGACATCCCTATCAACCCATTAACAAAAGCTTGCATTACCACCAAACTTCTCATCCCCTGACCTTGCTGAATTCCTCCACACGTTGGACAAGAAATTAGCCTTAAACTCTGGCCAGGAATAACCAGCATCACTCACATACTCTCTACTCACAATCCTTGCCCACACCGGCTTGTCCAAGATAGAGGAGCCGATTTACATTGCAGCTCCCGAAGCCACCCATTTTGACCTATCCTTCTCGGTCAATCGCTCCATTGCCAACTCTAATTCCCCAGCCTCACCGGCTGACCTTAGACCCAACAGTTCACCGACCTCCAAGTTCTTAACAACTTCATCTGACTTGGAAGAAGAGACCATCTGAGTTTCAGCTCGAGCATGCAAATTGGCCACCATAACATCCCCATCCTGAGTGGAGCTCTCACCCGAAATCAAGGACCTCGCAGCACCCCCTGGCATTATTTTCTTCACCTTCTTTGGCTTTCTAATGCGTGAATTCCTATTAATTTTCGCCTTCTCCCAAAGTGCTCTAAATTGGCTTTCCAATTCTTTTACAGTCCGTTTGGTATCAATTTGGAATTGGAATTGAATTCAAATCATTAAAAATTTAGAATTTGAATTCATTATGAAATCAATTTCCATGTTTGGTATACTTTTTAATAATGAAGAATTGAATTCAATTCCAATGTTTGGTATAAATCAAATTATCAATTGAATTGTTAAAATTACCTAAGTTGTCCTTTTACTAAAAAAATTAAAATAAGAATATAGGGTCATTTTTGTCATTTAGACATATCAATACTTATCCAATGAAATTGAATTCCAAATCCGATAGGTTTTGCTTGGATTTGAAATATTACCAAAATATTACTCCAAAAATAAAAAATAGAATTCAATTCCTATTTTAAGTGAAGTAGAATTATATCAAACTAAGGAATTGATTTCAATTCTTAGAATTGAAATCAATTCCATGATACCAAACGGAGTGTTAGAGACAACTCAGTTGGCTCTTCCTGAGACGGTCTAGACTCTCCCTTCCATACTGTCTGTCTCTGACCCTTGAATATTAACGCCACTGGTGTGTGCGAGTCGCCCAGCCCAGTAAGCCCACGATCATTCCTATCAGGCCCAACTGAGTTATTCACGACTTTGTTGCCATGATTCGATATGCATCCCTACTTATCAAAATTCCTCCCCCCAATATCTACCAGTCCCACAATTTTAGAATTCTGGCTCCTCGATTAACACTCTTGACAGCCAACATTCTCCTTGAACCCCACATCTCTAAGCCCCACCTGACCAGATTTGCTCCCATGCATAGCATTAGAAACTGCTTTACCTTTTTCAATTATTTAATAGTGTTGAGAATGCCGAAGGGTCCGTGGACTCTTCCACATCCCCACTTTCCTCATCACCCACCTCATTAACTTTCCTCAAATTAATGCTTCCCCCGATAAACTCCTCCGATGAAGACTCCTTCCGATCATCATGCACTGCTGGTACTACCTCCGCAGCCATCTCTGCCACTGTTATACATTTTTTATTTTTTCGAACATTAAAGCATCTAGACCGAGGACGGATGCACGGTGTGGTCACCATAGGCAGGTGACTACACTGGCATCCAAAAAAAATATTTTCCTTACTACTTTTTATCCCAAAAATTTAATTAATCTATTTTGCCTATACTCATTTCCATTAAAAGTATTATCCTGCTAGAATCCCAAAAGATTTTGTTAACTTATTTGACCTATCAATAAAATTTAAAAGATTTTGTTAACTTATTTGACCTATCAATAAAATTTAAAATTTTGATTAGTCCTTGTTTTCAAATGGGTTTTTGGGTTTTTTGGGCCCCTGTGTTTAGTGGTTTGGCCAATTTGGTACCCCGACATTTTTTTTGGCCGGGCATATACCCCGAGATTGCATGGGCAGGCCAAACGTATACCCCTAGTCAGGCACCTGCTGACGTGGAGGCTGCCCGGGTATTTGCGCGCGTTACTGTAGCAAAACGACGTCGTTTTAAGTGAGAGAACGACGTCGTTTCATGCCACGTCGGACACAGGTGGCTTAGTGGGGCCCACTTAACTCAAAGCCAATCCTCTAAAACGACGTCGTTTTGCTACAGTAACACGCGCAAATACCCCGGGCAGCCTCCACGTCAGCAGGTGCCTGACCAGGGGTATACGTTTGGCCTGCCCATGCAATCTCGGGGTATATGCCCGGGCACAAAAAATGTCGGGGTACCAAATTGGCCAAACCACTAAACATAGGGGCGCAAAAAACCCGAAAACCCTTTTCAAATAGTAAGACTTTTTATTATTAGAAACAAATTCTATTATCTTTAAAAAATAGTAAACGACCTTTCAGCTCAATAATTCTCTTTTTAATTTTTTTTTCTATTCAAAATTTCAATCTTTCATTCATTATTTAGGTTTATTTAGGTTCATCGTGATGGTTATAGCCAGTAATACATAAATTTGCAAATTACTCAATTTTAATTTTCAATATCTGTTTAAATAGATTGAGATGGGAATAAAATTTTAATCTCTTGTCAAATTGATCGGAACGTGGTTAGAAGTTAATGGTTTAATAGAACTCATCTTGGGCACTGATTTAATTTTCTTTCAAGTTGACATTTATAGTTTTAAATGGTTTAGTTAATATACACCCAAAATTTCTAATATCACCCTAATAATAAAAAAATTGTAATTCGATGGGCTATAAATTATTAAATAATTATTTAATTACATTACATAGCTCAAAATTTATTTGATTGCATTGAAAATAAATAAATTATTCCATTTTCAAAAATATGAGAATAAATAGAGAGCAATTGTAGTATTTAATTAATTTTAATACTCTCTCCCTCTTCCAAAATATAAGTTGGTTCCAAGCTTTTTGTTTTGTTTCAAATTATTAGAGGCTTTAAAATTCCCATGGGTCATTTTGTTTAATTTCCCAATATAACCCATTAAATTGCTAGATAGGAAAAAATTTGTAATTAAAAATTTTATGTAAGGATATTTTGGTCCATTATTATTAACATTCTTATTATCGAGATTAATATTAATTACATTTTAAAGTTTTGTGCAAAAATTTAAACTTTTTTGGAAGAGTGTATTTTACAATGTAATTTTTATATATACATGGGTTAGAATGATTTTTTATAGTTTAATTTTTTGCCTACACTCGAAAATATTCCTGGATCCGTCCCTGATTTAGACAATGGAGTTTTGTAAGTAGTCTGAATAAGAACTTTGGCCACCTCCAAACTGCTGCTGCTTGATTCAAAATTGTTATGGAGTTTGATGAAACTGTCAAAACGAACAACAATCTGACTGAAAAAAATTCACACCATACTCCTAGCACCATAAATATAACCTAGCATTCACGATGAGACGCTCCATCTCCTTGTTCCCACTTTCTCAATAAATCAAGCATGTCATTACACCATGCATCCTTATGCTTCAAACATGCCCACATGGCCTCCACCGAGTAAAAAACCAAAAGGGCATAGCGTCCCCCTAGTTTTTTAATCTCAATCGGAGCATTGAAGGTTCGGGCAAAGCCAGAAGATATATCTTCCACTGTTACATGTTCCTTTAACATTCCAAATGCACATGAATTAAGTCTTGTTATGCATTCCACTGGAGAGTTAGAATCAAAGGAGACCGACGTATTATCCTGCACCACCTTGTTGACATTCCTTTGCTCCTTATGATTGACTACCGCTTGCACAAAGGACCGACCTTCATTCACCCTCCCCACATGGTATTCCTTCCCCACCGCCTTTGATATATGTTTTTACGGCCTTCTTCCGGAGATACACTTTTCCTGCTCTTCGCCACCCCAGCAACCAGCATACCATTTATGGATCTAGACCTGTTTATCTTTTCTACCATAGCCTCCGCAGGACCATCAAACTCAAATCTTACAAAACCAAACCTAATCCCATCCAAGCTCCTAATTAAATTAATTTTGTAAAGACTCTCTAGTTCGATGCAGCAATATAATTATTTACATCTTGAAAAGAATATTCTTATTCTTTCTATATCTTTTGTATGTGGTTTCCTCACTAGTCATTACTGAAGAATATTTTTTAACATTTGAAATAATAAAATTATTTGATTTTGCAGATTTATTTTTCGGAATAATTCTGTCTACATAAAATGATTCAACCGGAGTCTCTAAAACTTTTGATAACAATTCTATTTAATTTTAGTTTAGCAAGGAAACTATGTACGAGTGTTTTGATGAATTTATATGAAAATAATAAAGGCAGATTATTATGAAATTTAAATACTAATTTATAAAGATTAACTACCTAAAAAACTTATCAAATTAGAATACTTACACCACTATATACAGAATAGAAGTAACTAAGTAAAGTAAGAAAGTAATAAAATATACACACGATCCAAATTAAGATACCAATTTAATGTACACATCTCTAATCAAAATATAACTCGTATATTTTATTACTATCTATATACTATATAAAAGCACCTAGAAAAGCCAACAAATTGACCCAGTTACCCCTCATTAATTCAAATTGACCCAATTACCCTCCATTAATTAAATTACTATTATTATTTATATTCAAATTTTCTATATAAAAACATCAACTCAAAAAAGCCGGTAAATTGACATAATTATCCCTTACTAATTAATAAATATAGATATTAATTATTTTTCTTCTAACGACGATCAATGACAACTTAGCAAACTAAAATTCAATTTTTTAGAATCTTAATAGCTATAATCCTATTCATATTCTCTAAAGAAATAATTCTAAAATAATACATATCTACTTATTATTTCTATAGTGCCTGAATACATGCCATCAAGTTCCTCTTTGCTTACGTAAACAAAAAAAAAACTTCTTCCTTGATTTCTTTTTTGTAGAGATTAAATTGATTAATTATAATGATTGCAATATATACATGCCATCAAATTCTTCTTTACTTTTTTTTTAAGCGTAAACTAATTAATGATAGCCCTGCAACATATGCATGCCAACAATATCTTTCTTCTTTTTTTCTTAAGCTCATTCTTTGCTTGATTTCATATGCTGAAGAAATTAAGCGTTAAGACATACTTGGTCCCGTCAAATTCTTCTTTGCTTTTTTTAAGCGTAAACTAATTAATTATACTCCTGCAACATATGCATGCCATCAATTTCTTTCTTTTTTTTTCAAAGCTCATTCTTTGTTTGATTTCATATGCTCAAGAAATTAAGCGTTATGACATACTTGGTCCAGTTAAGTTTAGGGTTGAAGATGTGAAATTAGTAGGTATATTGCAACCAGGTATAAGGTATACGGTATAGCATATGAAATCTGTGAAATTTGCCTCATAGTAGACAAAATTGCTACGGGGAAATTGCCTTATCACTGATGATAACAAGCTTGTTTTTTAATGCAGAAAAAGTGCTTTGTTGTTTCTTTGGCAGTTCGTATCTGAAGCTTTGTCCCTATTAATCCGAATCCAATCCAAGTTGCACACCTGGTAGTTGAGTCTTTCAAGGTGGTTGATGTTTCAATTAAAAAATGTTAATATAAGTGATTAAGAAAAAATTACAATTAGACTTATAGATTAACTTAAAATCTATATCAGTAGATGTAAAAGAGGAAGTTAAATGATATTTACCCTTGAAATAGCTTTTTAATATCCCAAATGATTGTAGAAAATTGTTACAAACAAATCAAAAATTTATATAAACTAAAAGAGTTATAGGAAAATAATCTATATATATATACATCTATATCTATACTATATATAAAAGCATGAAGAAAGTGAAACAGGCAAAACTACTAAAATATCCTTTTTAAAATACCTTTTTCCATGAGTACTATTATAATTAATTATTAATGATTATTACTAGCAATAGAAGTAAACGAAAGCCAGCAAAGTATTAATTTATTCCTTCCTTATTATGCCTCATTCAATACTATTATAGATCTTCAAATATAATACAATTAGTAGCTCACTAGCAATAGACCTTCTTTATATGTTTTGTTTTCAATCAAGATCATATTCCGAATTTATAGTCGTTTTTTATACTTTTTTTTCTTTTTATGTATTGGTTACAAGTTATTATTATTAATTATTCTGACTTTGTCGTTCTTGTGTGTTGTTTACTCCTAATTAGTTGACCCCTATCTCCTTCCTATAAAGTATGTTGGAAAATTTTTAACGACACATCAAGAATTAGATCCTCTTATTTTTTTCATGAAATTCTTGCCAGGGATTATTTTTTCAATTCATGCTTTGCCAGTCTCATCATCTCCAACAGGTGTGGGTATTTTATTCTATTATTTTTTCATAAAATTCTTACTTTGCCAAACTCATCATCTCCAACAGGTGTGGGTATTTTATTCTATTATTTTCTCATAAAATTCGTATGGGGGATTATTTTTTCAATTCATGCTTTGCCAATCTCATCATCTCCAATAGCTGCAAAGTATGTATTTCTTTTTTAATTATTTCATTGCAAGAATATATATTGCATTCTCTTTTTTATATATTTTTTATTATTATTTTAATTAAGGTTAATTGAAATGAAATTATTCTTGATATAATTATTTGTATTGTTTCTTTTAATTTGACTTTGAGAGAATTATTTGATTTTTTTCATAATTATTATGGCTCCAGAAAGAAAAAGTGAAACTTACTACAGTCGATTGACTGAACAACAGACACAAGTTTATATTGGAAGAATTATACAGAATAGAAGTAAAAGAAATTAATATCTCATGTGAATCAACTTCACAAAATGAACAGAGTCAAGCTTATATTGCAAGAAACATATAGAATAGAGGAACTTACTATAGTCGATTGACTGAAAAATAGAGACAAGTTTATATTGCAAGAAATATACAGAATAGAAGGAAAAGGAATCTTGGAATTATCTCATGTGAAGAATCAACTTCACAAAATGAACAGAGCCAAGCTTATATTGCAAGAAACATACACAATAGAAAGAAAAGAAATCTTGGAAATATCTCATATGATGAATCAACTTCACAAAACAAATAGAGACACAAAATGAACAGAGTCAAGCTTATATTGCAAGAAACATATAGAATAGAGGAACTTACTATAGCCGATTGACTGAAAAACAAAGACAAGCTTATATTGCAAAAAGTATACAGAATAGAAGGAAAAGGAATCTTGGAATTATCACATGTGATGAATTAACTTCACAAAATGAACAGAGCCAAGCTTATATTGCAAGAAACATACACAATAGAAAGAAACGAAATCTTGGAAATGTCTCATATGATGAATCAACTTCACAAAACAAACAGAGACAAGCTTCATCCGATGAATCAGAGGAAAAAGAGAGCGCATAATGCCTCCTTATTCCTCAAGGTTTTATCTACTCCATATACCAACTAAGGTTAGTAACTATTATGAAAATTATTTGTAACGACCCGGGTAAAATTTTCGTGATTTTTACCGAGTTGTTTTAACTTTTACTGTGGTTAATCAAAATTTTATCGCGGTTAATCAAGAATTTTATCAATCCGAGCCATTTATCACTATTCTCACTATTAATTTTTACTACTCTCTAATTATTATTATTGTTACCATCATTATTATTATTTTCCTAATCAGTATTAATAGTAATATTATCATTAATTTTTCTAAGATATTTATGTTGCGATAATTTACCAAATATAAATTGAAAAGGAAAATTCTTCTTTGGACTTTATTTTGAATTTTAAAGAATTTGAATAAACTGTTAATTATGCGTATGTTTTACAAAGATTGAGTTAAAATGTTAAATACAAGCTTTAACGTAGTTTCGACCGATACGCGTTTTGGAGTGTCTTTCGTTAACCGAGCCTCGGTTTTCAATTCCGAGACTTGGTCGACGCTCAGGGGTATTAATCGGATTTTCCAAGCCCAAGTTGTATTTTTGGACTCGGGACGGAAATTCGAAAAGACAGGAGGACCCCTGCGATTCCGTTATTCCAACACGAAAATCTGGACCGGCCAATCGTGGCTTGCCATGTGGCCACTCTTCTTTCCTTTCTTTCCTTTCCTTTCTCCTTTCTTTTCTTTCTATTTTTTTTCCTTTCTCCCGATTTTTCTTCCGCCGCCCTACCCCACCTCTTTCTTTTCTTTTCCTTTCCTTTCTTCCCTGTTTTTCCACGCCGGCCCCCTCCCCTTTTTCTTTTCTTATTCCTTTCCCGTCACCTTTGCTTCTCTTTCTCGTGACCTGTTGTTCCCTTCCCTTTGTCTTCTTATTCTCCTCTTTATCTTCTCTTCTCCTTCATCCGGTCTCCTCACGCCTTCTCTGCCATCACCCATTTCCTCTTTCTTTCGCCTCTTCCTTTTCTCCTCCTCTCCTTCCCTGCCTCACTTCTCCCTTGCCTTGCTTTGAAACCGCCGCCGTCCTCGCCCCTGTCTCCTCCTACCTCGCTGCTGCCGCAAGCATCGACTCCCTCCCTTCTTCAATCTGCTGCTGCCACCTCCTCTCCAAGCCGTTGCCGCCCCTTTTCCCCTACCCCTCCTTGCTCGTCGCTGCTGGATGTAGCCGCCACCGTCTCCTTCAGCAATCGCCACCACTGCAACCAGATGCCGCCGTCACTGTTCCAAGGCGAGCGCAACACCACTGTGCACCGGAGGCCCGATATCTTCTCCTCTGCAGCCAGCGCTGATGCCGTGACTTTTGTCTTCTCGCCCTGTCGTAGCAACACGAGCCGCCCCTGTCCTTCCCCTTCTTTCCAATTTGCCGCCGATCTCCTCTCCTTCCTCCTCTGCTCTGCTCGCAATCGCCGCCAGACGAGACAAGCTCGGCTGTCACCCACGATCCGTCACCGCCGTCGCCGTTCTCGTGGCAGTGTGAGTAAGACTCGACAATGACCCTTGCCCCTTTCCCTTCTGCTGTTTGTTTTCTTTCCTTCTTAAACACGATTCATGTTTGATTGAACTAATCGGGTCTTGTGGTTTTTGGTCTTGGTTCAGCGTTGTTTGGATTGGGTGTGGCTTGGTTGTGTGGGTTTGAGTTTGGGTGTTGCTGAGGTGGATGTGTGTGCGATTATGGCGTGGATGACTCTATTGTGGGTGATGATGCTCGGGAAGGTGGATGCTGCCGTGTGGTGGAATACTGGTCACCGGTGTGTGGCCGTGGGGTTGGTATGCTTGCTGATGGCCGGGTTATTGCCCTGGTGTTTCGGTTTTGGTGTTTTGTTGGAAGATGAATAGTGACAGAGCCACAGAGGAACGTTCTGCTGTCGTCGTGAACAGGACCTTGGCCGGAATCCGGCGAGTTACCGGTGTCCCGAGAAATTTTTCGGCGAGCTCAGAGACGAACTTTGGGTAAACCCGAGCTTTGGACCCTATGCATCATATTAACCTACCCGAACGATATAAAACGGACTCGGACATTAAAACGACGATTAATTAAAAAATTAATTAAGCTAATTAATAATAACAACCCATGGTTTTAATAATTTAATTTATGCTTTATTTATTTATTTAACTCTGTTTTTATTTGATTTATGCCTTTTGTTTATTTTATTTATTCTTTTATTTATTTTCTTTATGCATTTATTTATTTTATACATTTATTAAATTTTTCGAATGGGCTATTAAAAAGGCCCATAGCATTTAATTTCCGCTTTTAATTTTATTTACGTTTACCTGGGCTCGTAAAAGGCCCATTGTATTTAACTTTCGGTTATTTAATTTTAATTGGGCTAATTAATAAAAGGCTCATGTCGTTTATTTATTTTAATTATGTCTCTCATTTAATTTTCGAAATTATGATAATATTAGATTTATCCTCCGATGGGCTAAACGTTCGAGAAGGCCTGCCGAGCTTAATTTCCAAATTTCCTTAATTATGTTTAATTGAATTTATAATATAAAAGGCCTAGACATGTATATATATTTCTATTATATTCATTTCCGTAATCTTAAGCTAAAATAATATTAGATCTACACCTTATTTTAATTACTGATTTTAATCTTATATAAGTACATACATATAAATACTGTGTAAGGTATTACAGCTACTATACCGGCTTAGATATTGCTAGACTATATCTGTACTTAACAATTATAGTTTTATGTATACATGTACTTACGATTATATACGTAGATATTTAATTATAAATATTACAATTACAAAATTCGTACGAATATTCTATGCTATACATCGGCTATGTTAATTTCATACCGTTGGAGATGTTTTCCAATTAACGAGTTATTATAGGATATACTATTTGAATAATATTTTGACATATTTATCGTTTCCACTATTATATAATTATTGTTTATAAAACATATAAGTATCTAGTATTTAATCGGGAATAATATCATTACGTCATATGGACTATGAGTATTTAACGGGTCGTAACTTGATTTATTTACAAATATATTTTTTTAAATATACAATACATATAAGTGTACGTATATATGCTTTCTTGTCAAAAGCAGCCTAAGCGCCGGGATGTCGGCTTGGGCGCTCGGTTTTGGTTTTGATTTATGTTGAATATGATTGGTATATCATATGGAAAATAGGTTGTTAGTAATCTCCACAAAAATGAATAAGATAATTATGGAAATAATAAAAATAATTGATAAGCCGTCCAATAACTATTAACCGGCATCATGCATAATCATCTCGTTTGTGCGTCATAAGTGATTACTGTTGTTATATTATAAGAATATAAAGGCTTAACCGGATACCAGCTTCCGAGGAGTTTCAGGTGAGGCTGCATATACGTCATTCCACCCGTGATAGCCGGGATGGTTGGTCTTGGAACTACATAGGTTCCATTGCATCTTATGGTTTATTGTTGTTGGTATCTTTGTGATATTCGGTGATATTTGGTGTGAAGATTTGTACGTTGCTGAGATTGCTTTGATGGGCTGTGATGTGATATGTTCATTTCCATGATGTCTCATGATCATACCCTGGGAGGTTGTCAGACCTCAGTATAGTCGGTTGACCGTGGTCGGCATAGGTTGCTGGTTTGCGGGTGTTAGTTGTTGTCGTTGGTCGCGAGTAGTCTATAGTTGTTTGCATCGGTTGCCAGTTGTCCTTTGTTGGTTGTCGGTTTCTTTTGATAATTGTCAGATGAGTATCACTTGTCGTTTCTTAATGGATATATAGATATGTTGGATGTCAGTTGTGGTCGACGATTGGATGATTGTTATTTCTAAGGGTATATCGATACCCAGAGATCGAGCTTATTGAGGATTGTTGTTGTTGTAGTCACGAGTTGTTGTGGTGACTGCTGATGCCGTGTTGTGTTGTGATTCTACCCGGGGATCGGTTTGTGATGTTGATTGGGTATGGTCCGTGCAGGTTGTCGGCTACCCGGTGAGCGAGGCTCACGTGATTTTGAGAATGTTCTGGTACCGGGTTAGATGATCGGCAAGCACAGTAACGGTATGTTATCATACGATGAGTCACCTCTATTGAGTATAGTCTGTCAGGACTAGAGTGTGTGTTGTATAGTCTGTTGAGACTGGTTCGGTTACCCAATATGTAGTTGAGTTGAGGTGTCCTGCTCGGGCACTAGAGTATTGTACAGGCTGCGAGGTGTTGGGTGGTCAGTGCTTTGCATAGTCGATGGGGTGGACATTTGCATAGTCCACATTGTTCTTTGTGATTGTATTTGTTATGCGTTCTGTTCACTACTCGTGTGTCGTATTGAAGTGCTCTTGACTGGTAAGTATATGCTATGTTGTTCATCATGAGTTATGTGTCGGTGAGATTATGGAGAATCTCACCCCTTACCTGCCCTATTGGCAGGCTACGTTGTTCTTTGTGCAGGAATGCATCATGGCAGGCTGCGGCATTCCCTCAGACAGGACTCGGATCCATAAGTCTGCATCGGGCTTTGCATATGTTGATATAGAGTTTATAAATGCTTTCACTGTGCTGTTGATATTGTGAAACCCGAGGTCGAGTGATTGTTATTACTTTGGGCCAATGGGCCGATTTTCGGTTGTATTATACAGTTTGTGCCACGTGTCGGCACTGTTGTTCGGTAAATACTGTATGTTGGGTAAATTTTGGTCGGGGTGTTTCATTTTGGTAGCGGAGCGGGCAGTAGGTCCTTGGGTGTCTCATGTGCTTGCTTGCTGTGCATAGCTCGCTCCACATGATCATCATAATTGCATACATATTCATATGATTAGTGCATAATGGATCAAGTCGAAGGACGCCAGCCTGCTGCAGAACATTCACAGGTGAGTATTCTTTCTTATGAATACGTTTTGAACACCTAACTATATGTGTTTCGGTATTTAACAGTACTGTTGCTTTGTTACTCCGAAGTTATTGATAATGAGTTATGAAAATCTAGAAGTAAAAAAAAAAAAAGAGAGAAGATGAAGGAAAATTGGAAGATAAGTTTTGAAAAATGAAAAGTTGACATGTTTTTTAGTATACTTTAACCAATGTTTTGAATGTTTTTGAGTAAGCGGGAATTTCGGGGACGAAATTCTTTTTATGGTGGGTAGAATGTAATAACCCGGGTAAAATTTTCGTAATTTTTACCGAGTTGTTTTAACTTTTACTGTGGTTAATAAAATTTTATCGCTGTTAATCAAGAATTTTACCAATCCGAGCCATTTATCACTATTCTCACTATTAAAATTTACTACTCTCTAATTATTATTATTGTTACCATCATTATTATTATTTTCCTAATCAATATTAACAGTAATATTATCATTAATTTTTCTAAGATATTTATGTTGCGATAATTTACCAAATATAAATTGAAAAGGAAAATTCATCTTTGGACTTTATTTTAAATTTTAAAGAATTTGAATAAACTGTTAATTATGCGTATGTTTTACAAAGATTGAGTTAAAATGTTAAATACAAGGTTTAACGTAGTTTCGACCGATACGCGTTTTGGAGTGTTTTTCATTAACCGAGCCTAGGTTTTCAATTCCGAGACTTGGACGACGCTCACGGGTATTAGTCGGATTTTCCAAGCCCAAGTTGTATTTTTGGACTTGGGACGGAAATTCGAAAAGACAGGAGGACCCCTGCGATTCCGTTATTCCGACACGAAAATCTGGACCGGCCAATCGTGGCTTGCCACGTGTCCACTCTTCTTTCCTTTCTTTCCTTTCCTTTTTTCTTTCTTTTCTTTCTTTTTTTTGCTCTCTCCCGATTTTTCTTCCACTGCCCTACCCCACCACTTTCTTTTCTTTTCTTTTCCTTTCTTCCCTGTTTTTCCACGCCGGCCCTCTCCCCTTTTTCTTCTCCTATTCCTTTCCCGTCACCTTTGCTTCTCTTTCTCGTGACCTGCTGTTCCCTTCCCTTTGTCTTCATGTTCTCCTCTTTATCTTCTATTCTCCTTCATCCGGTCTCTTCACGCCTTCTCTGCCATCACCAATTTCCTCTTTCTTTCTCCTCTTCCTTTTCCTCCACCTCTCCTTCCCTGCCTCACTTCTCCCTCGCCTTCCTTTGAAACCGCTGCCGTCCTCGTCCCTGTCTCCTCCTACCTCGCTGCTGCCGCAAGCATCGACTCCCTCCCTTTTTCAATCTGCTGATGCCACCTCCTCTCCAAGCCGTTGCCGCCCTCTTTCCCCTACCCCTCCTCGCTGCTGGATGTAGCCGCCGCCGATCGATCCACCGCCACCGTCTCCTTCAGCAATCGCCACCGCTGCAACCAGACGCCACCGTCACCGTTCCAAGGCGAGCGCGACAACACTGTGCACCGGAGGCCCGATATCTTCCCCTCTGCAGCCAGCGCCAATGCCGTGACTTTTTTCTTCTTGCCCTGTTGCAGCAACACGAGCCGCCACTGTCCTTCCCCTCCTTTCCAATTCCCTGCCGATCTCCTCTGCCTCCGCCTATGCTCTACTCACAACCGCCGCCAGACGAGACAAGCTCGACTGTCACCCACGATCCGTCACCGCCGTTGCCGTTCTCGTGGCAGTATGAGTAAGACTCGACAACGACCCTTGCTCCTTTCCCTTCTGCTGTTTGTTTTCTTTTCTTCCTTAAACCCGATTCATGTTTGATTGAACTAATCGGGTTTTGTGGTTTTCGGTCTTGGTTCCGCGTTGTTTGGATTGGGTGTGGCTTGGTTGTGTGGGTTTGAGTTTGGGTGTTTCGGAGGTGGATGTGTGTGCGATTATGGCGTGGATGACTCTGTTGTGGGTGATGATGCTCGGGATGGTGGATGCTGCCGTGTGGTGGAATATTGGTCACCGGTGTGTGGCCGTGGGGTTGGTATGCTTGTTGATGGCCGGGTTATTGTCCTGGTGTTGCGGTTTTGGTGTTTTGTTGGAAGATGAACAGTGACAGAGCCACAGAGGAACGTTCTACTGTTTTCGTGAACAGGACCTTGGCCAGAATCCGGCGAGTTTCCGGTGTCCCGGGATATTTTCCGGCGAGCTCGGAGACGGACTTTGGGTAAACCCGAGCTTTGGACCATATGCATCATATTAACCAACCCGAACGATATAAAACGGACTCGGACATTAAAACGACGATTAATTAAAAGAATAATTAAGCTAATTAATAATAATATCCCATGGTTTTAATAATTTAATTTTTGCTTTATTTATTTATTTAACTCTATTTTTATTTGATTTATGCCTTTTATTTATTTTATTTATGCTTTTATTTAATTTCTTTATGCTTTTATTTATTTTATGCTTTTATTTAATTTTTCAAATGGGCTATTAAAAAGGCCCATAGCATTTAATTTCCGCTTTTAATTTTATTTACGTTTACCTGGGCTCGTAAAAGGCCCATTGTATTTAACTTTCGGTTATTTAATTTTAATTGGGTTAATTAATAAAAGGCTCATCTCGTTTATTTGTTTTAATTATGTCTCTCATTTAATTTTCGAAATTATGATAATATTAGATTTATCCTCCGATGGGCTAAACGTTCGAGAAGGCCTACTGAGCTTAATTTTCAAATTTCCTTATTTATGTTTAATTGAATTTATAATATAAAAGGCCTAGACATGTATATATATTTCTATTATATTCATTTCCGTAATCTTAAGCTAAAATAATATTAGATCTACACCTTATTTTAATTACTGATTTTAATCTTATATAAGTACATACATATATATACCGTGTAAGGTATTACAACTACTACACCGGCTTAGATTTTGCTAGACTATATCTTTACTTAACAATTATAGTTTTATGTATACATGTACTTATGATTATATACATAGAAATTTAATTATAAATATTACAATTACAAAATTTGTACGAATATTTTATGATATACATTGGCTATGTTAATTTCATACCGTTGGAGATATTTTCCATTAAACGAGTTATTATAGGATATACTATTTAAATATTATTTTGACGTATTTATCGTTTCCACTATTATATAATTATTGTTTATAAAACATATAAGTTTCTAGTATTTAATCGGGAATAATATCATTTACGTCATATGAGTATTTAACGGGTCGTAACTTGATTTATTTACAAATATATTTTCTTAAATATACACTACACATAAGTGTACGTATATATGCTTTCTTGTCATAAGCAACCTAAGGGCCAGGATGTCGGCTTCGCCGCTCGGTTTTGGTTTTGATTTATGTTGAATATGATTGGTATATCAGATGGAAAGTAGGTTGTTAGTAATCTCCACAAAAATGAATAAAATAATTATGGAAATAATAAAAATAATTGATAAGCCGTCTAATAACTGTTAACCGACTTCATGCATATTCATCTCGTTTGTGCATCATAAGTGATTACTGATGTTATATTATAGGAATATCAAGGCTTAACCGGATACCAGCTTCCGAGGAGTATCAGGTGAGGCTGCATATACGTCATTCCACCCGTGATAGCCGGGATGATTGGTCTTGGAACTACATAGGTTCCATTGCATCTTATGGTTTATTGTTGTTGATATCTTTGTGATATTCGGTGATATTTGTTGTGAAGATTTGTACGTTGCTGAGATTGCTTTGATGGGCTGTGATGTGATATGTTCATTTGCATGATGTCTCATGATCATACCCTGGGAGGTTGTCAGACCTCAGTATAGTCGGTTGACCGTGGTCGGCATAGGTTGCCGGTTTGCGGGTGTTAGTTGTTGTCGTTGGTCGTGAGTAGTCTATTATTATTGGCATCGGTTGCAAGTTGTCCTTTGTTGATTGTCGGTTTCTATTGATAATTGTCAGATGAGTATCACTTGTCGTTTCTTATTGGATATTGAGATATGTTGGATGTCTGCTGTGGTCGACGGTTGGATGATTGTTATTTCTAAGGGTATGTCGATACCCAGAGATCGAGCTTATTGAGGAATGTTGTTGTTGTGGTCACGAGTTATTGTGGTGACTGCTGATGCCGTGTTGTGTTGTGATTCTACCTGGGGATCGGTTTATGATGTTGATTGGGTATGGTCCGTGTAGGTTTCCGGCTACCCAGTGAGCGAGGCTCACGTGATTTTGAGATTGTTCTGGTACCGGGTTAGATGATCGACAAACATAGTAACGGTATGTTATCATACGATGAGGAACCTCTGTTGAGTATAGTCTGTCAGGACTAGAGTGTGTGTTGTATAGTCTATTGAGACTGGGTCGGTTACCCAATATGTAGTTGAGTTGAGGTGTCCTGGTCGGGCACTAGAGTATTGTACAGGCTGTGAGGTGTTGGGTGGTCAGTGCATTACATAGTCGATGAGGTCGACATTTGCATAGTCCGCATTGTTCTTTGTGACTGTATTTGTTATAAGTTCTGTTCACTACTCGTATGCCGTATTGAAGTGCTCTTGACTAATAAGTATATGCTATGTTGTTCATCATGAGTTATGTGTCGGTAGGATTATGGAGAATCTCACCCCTCACCTGCCCCATCGGCAGGCTACGTTGTTCTTTGTGCAGGAATGCATCATGGCAGGCTGTGGCATTCCCTCAGACAAGACTCGGATCCATAAGTCTGCATCAGGCTTTGCATATGTTGATATATAGTTTATAAATGCTTCTGCTGTGCTGTTGATGTTGAAATACCCGAGGTCGGGTTATTGTTATTACTTTGGGCCAATGGGCTGATTTTCGGTTGTATTACACAGTTTGTGCCACGTGTCGGCACTGTTGTTCGGTAAATACTGTATGTTGGGTAAATTTTGGTCGGGGTGTTTCATTATTTGTTTTACTATGTTCTGAAATTAATTATTAAGAATTTTAATATTTATATTACCTTTGTTTCTAGACATGACAATATAAGAGATTGCTGATATAATTTGTTCTTAAATTGGTTCAGGAATCACTGAGTTTTGCCCTTCATGTTCTTTATCATACAAACTTGCAAACGTTTCAGCTTGTGCATATTGCGGTGCTAAAAAATTTGACTTTGAAACGGATTCATTTTGCTGTAGTAACAGACAAGTGCATTTGGCTTCACCAAACTATGATGACGATTTGTATAACTTATTTACTTCTCCAACAGAAGAAGCACAAGAGTTCTGGAGAAATATCAGAGCATAGAACAATATTTTTTCATTTACATCTTTTGGTGTTAGATTGGAAAAGGAACTTGCATCGTCAAAACAAGGAGTGTATACATTCAAAGCACAAGGCCAAATTTATCATAATTTGCCAAGTTTGATGCCAATAGAAAATAGCCCCAAATATTTTCAGCTTTACTTTTATAATACTGACAATGAATTGCAAAACATGATACAAGTTATTGAAGATGCCAATTTGAATGAACGTGCCGTAAAGAAATTGATGGATATTCTTCAAGGAAACCCTTATGCAAAATTTCTGAAAACATTAAAAGATTTACCTTCTTTTAATAAGCTTGAGATACGTATTCATATGAATTTATCTCTTGATCAGCATGTACAATGCACCTATATCAGAATAAGTTGCAGCAATATAGATTGAAGGTAATGCTCCAATGTTTCTTTTGAGAGAGATATTGTTGTTCATACTCATTCTAGACAAAAACATAGGGTGATACATTATTACAATTGTTATGATGCATTGCAATATTCTCTACTGTTTCCTAAAGACGAAGTTGGTTGGCATCAAAATATCAAGAAATGAAATCAAGTGAATGGCGGATCTATAAATATCACAGTTAATGAAACGCCCCGATCCGTATTTACCGTTACACACAGTAAACATGTGGGACCTTTTATTATTACAGAAACCTCAACAGATAAATATCTCAAATCAAAAACATAATACAACAACCGTACTGGACTCCGATATACGGAGACGTTATTACAACATAACAACAGAAGCAGAGTGACAAATGCAAGCAGCGAAAGTCTTGATACAACACAACAATAGATAGTGATATGAAAATGATGCAACGGAGGATGGATCCGGGCCTGGCAGAGGGTGCGCCACAGCATGCCTCGAACGTACCTGAACTACGCACAATCAAACTACGTGACCGAGTCACGCAGGCGAGGGGTGAGTCCGAAGTGCTCACCGGGTAAAATCCATAAGCAAATATACATATACAAGCAACCGTTAATTTCCAAGTCACATCATCAACAATTAACTAAGGTTCTCACGAACCTTAAATAACACACTTGTGATTCTAGACACGCTATTCGAATTTTATTATCAGGGCCCTTAGTACCCCAAACTGTTATCCCATACTAGTACCCCCGGTACTCAACTCACACAATTCTCACAGTCAACAACAACAGTAATAAACTTACTTATACCAACAATTCCAACATCATCAATAACATCAACAGTAGCAATAATTTCAACAACATCAACGGCAACAATTATGAAATTAATTCGTCTCACAACAAGCCATTCACAGCCACAAAGTATTATACCAGCAAATATCACACATAGTAAACAAACAGTAACTTGATATCACGGGCAGTATATAAATATTTACTTATCCTCACCTTAGCCGATAAATTCGTCCGGAAACGCCTGCTCTGGCTCCGGTACCACGTGCTCGTTCACGTTATCAAATCCTATATATAATTAATAACAAATACACAGTCACACAAATGCACAATAAACATGATATGCATATGATTATTATTCCGTTATTATTATCATTCACCATTTATTTCCAGTGTCAAAATATACCTTACTTATACCCGGTTATTATTCCGATGTTTAATACTTTGTTAATACCCTTTCCAAAATTTATATATATTTTTGTTTCTCTCATCTTGTATTTTCCGTAATAATATTTATATACATTTATATTTTCCAAATTATTCCCATATACCAAATATAATCATTTATATTTTCCAGAATTTATTTTCTTTTTTTTTAATTCAGACTGGGCCATGAACAGTACCGGCCCAGACCTTGCATAGTGCTAAGCCCAGAGCCAACTAGGAGCCCAGGTATAGGCCCACAC
The DNA here is from genome assembly GCA_028386065.3 of Turnera subulata. NCBI lineage: Eukaryota > Viridiplantae > Streptophyta > Magnoliopsida > Malpighiales > Passifloraceae > Turnera > Turnera subulata. The sequence goes on from JAKUCV010004624.1 coordinate 352,408, forward strand.
GCAGGCCCAGGCTAGGCTGTCCAGCCCAACAGCCCAATCAACCCACTGACCCGCTTGCACAGCCGGGTCGACCCGCGACCCTGATATTCGGGTCGTCTTCAACCCAACCATACATCCGTTTAGAAAACGGGTAACTCACCTAGATGCGACGGCGCGAGACGGGCGAGTGGCAGGGGCAAGCAGTGACGACGACGCGGCACGGGCAGGAGGAGGAGGTGCGGTGGCTGTTGGTGCTGCAGGCGTCGGCGGCAGTTGCAGGACGGGAAGGACGGGTGGCTCGCTTTGGCTTCCTCCGTTCGAACGGCGGCGGCGGCTTCCTGCAGCGACGAGCGAGGAGAAGAGAGGGTGGTGTGCGGCGGCTGTGACGCAGGTGGCTGGTGGTCGTTGCTGCAGATCGTGTCGTCGTCGCGTGAGGTGGAGGCCGGTGGTGGCTCGGCCACGGAAGGAAGAAAAAAAAGGAGAAGGGAGGAGAGAGGGGTGATGTGGCAATCACTAGTTGGTTGGGTGGCTGTGTTTTGTTTTTTTTTTCCTCTCTAGTTTGTAGTGAAGGAAGGTGGTTGGCAGAGGTTTTGCAGGCAGACGAGAAGGGACTCTGGGTTGTGTTTGCAGTTAGGTAAGGATTTATCACGCAGAGTCACGACCATCACAAAAGGGAACAAGCTTTCACATACATACAGGAGAAGGCGGCTGCATAATTCAATTATGGAGTCGTGTCCCGTCCGGACCAAAAAATAACTATTATACCCCCTTACCTTTATTGCTGGTCCGTTCTATCGAGGTTAGACCCGACTTTTCTGAAGATTCCTGGACCCGAAAAATTCCAACTTTGGTCTGTAAAATCCGCAGAAAAATTCCGAATGTGGGAGAGAGCTCGGTTTTAGAATCCGATGCCCAATTTACCATGAAATACTTACCAAAGATTATTTATATGGTAAATTACTGTACAAAGCATTTTACAGTCCCGATAAAAATATAAATTTTTACCCGGGCTGTTACAGTTAACAACAATAACAATGGCCCCGTATTTTTATCTGTTGACGAAATATTCGAACGTGAAAATCAAGGTATGTAATACAATTATCTCCGAATAAATTTTTATTAATATGTCATCAATTATACAACTGCAAATTTTATTGTATTGGTAATTGTTAAAAATATAAAACAAAGAAAAACTAAAGCTTTCATTTAATATTGTCAAAAAAAATTATTATATATGTACTTATGTGCAGGAGTGCATGGCGTCTACCTCTGCAAAAGTTTCTTGCAGAGAGTACTACTGTTATAAACTTCAAATTAGATATCATGAACGAATGGTGCTTCATTCTGCTAGAAGAATATCGCAGTAATTTGTGGTGGACATGTACATAAAACTCGAAACTACCAGACTTGACTTTTCTCGGCTTCAACAATCAAAAATCAGAACTGAATTATATCAAGATATTGTTGACTGTGTTACGGCTGGAGAGACGAGAGCAAACGAAATTGGAAAAAGAATCATACTACCAGGGTCTTTCATCGGAGGTCTAAGGGATATGCGACGATGATATTTAGACTCAATGGCATTGGTTCAGTGATTTGGAAAACCAGATTTGTTTATAATAGTAACGTGCAATCCAAAGTGGGAAGAGAGATTAAGGAAGAATTACAAGTAGGACAAATTGCACAAAACCGACCATAATTAGTAACAGAGTATTTTGGGCAAAATTTCATGATATCAAAGATCAAATCGTAAAGCAAGAGATATTTGGAAAAGAGGCTGCATAGGCTTTCATTGTTGAATTTTGAAAAAGAGGAATGCCAAATATCCATTTATTACTTCGTCTTCATCAAAAAAATATCCATTTATTACTTATCTTGAAAGAAGGCTACAAAATTATATTGTTGATCAATTTGACCAGTTTATTCTTGCAGAAATTTCAGATGAAACAGAATATCCTTTGCTTTATCAGTTTGTGGCCAAACATATGATGCATGGTCTTTGTGGTGAATTGTGGTGAACTAAATAAAAATTGTGCTTGCATGATAGAAAACAACAATGACATGAAAAATTAAAAATATCAATTTCATTATCCTAGAGCATTTTCTCAATCAACAATTAAGAGAAATGACAATTAGCCAGTCTACAGAAAATAATACCATATTTATAATTTTTAAAAATAATACCATACCACGTGCATCGCACTTGCATAAAAACTAGTAATAATAAAATTTCTTTCTAAAAATTCAGTGTAGTCACCTGCGGTGGCGGCAGTGGCCCAGGGGCCAAGGGTGGCCATGGCCCCTTTGGGTTTTTGATTTTTTCACACAAGTCCTACCGTAATATACTAATTGCTCCTCAGATTTTTTATTTTCGCAAATAAGTCTTATTATGATGTATATTTAGTCCGCTCTAAATTTTATATTTTTACATAAACCATTATTGCTATACACAAAATGTTATATTAGCCTCCTGTAAAAATTCTATCTAGCTCCGCCGGTATATGCTGAATCTGTCCTTAGCAGAACTGCAGAACCATCTAACATAGTCTGTTATATATAACATTCAAAGAACTGAGATATCACCGTCGGAATAATAGCGATGTATAAGATAGCATACATCGCCCAGAAGATTTACTTATTACAGCTGAGCAGGATATTCATAGTTTTGTCATGTTTAATTCCGGGAAAATTTTCAAGAAACACAGAACTAGCTAGTGCATACTGTTTTATTTTATGGTCTGAAACTATATATTTTGTAAGAGAAAATGAATTACTTTTTGGAGCAAACAGAAACAAAATTATAAAAATACAAATTCAGTTTGGCAGTTTTGTAGAAAGGGTAGCAAATTAACACGTGGGATTCCAGGTGTTGGATTGATTTGGCTAGGAAGTAAAGAGTTAAAAATAGGGATTAAAGCGTTTTTTGATCCCTGTGTAAGGCCTCAAAGTTAGATTTCATCCTCGTGTTGGTTTTTTGCCTCTTTTCATCCCTCTGTTCGACCAGTTTGGTTCGTCCGGCTAGAATCCGGCGAAAATCGATGACGTGGCACATTTTCTGATGACACATCAGATTTTTGGGTCCCACAAGTAAGGAAAAAACCCAATACCAAACCGAAATCAACCCGACCGATTCTACCCACCCGAGTGACCCTGAACCCAAATTACAATTTTTTAATATAATTTTTTATATAATCTAAATCTAATTAATTTATAATATTCTAAATTTAATTCTTATTCTTCCCTAAAAAAATTAATTCTTATTATGCTTTTTCAATACAAATTCTTATTATGCTTTATTTTGGTCGAAGACCGGGAGATCGATTATATTAATCACAAAATCAAAAATGTTAAATTAATTCTTATTATGTCTTATTTACCTCCTATTTCCGATTGACCAATATTGTAACGACACGTGGCATTTGTAGGTCCAGGGAAAAAAATTTCCCTTTTCCCGAATATAGTATACCAAAAAAAATGAATTAATGAAGATGAAATTAAATATATATTGAAAATAAAAGCAAATTTATAATTTGGCGATTTTCTAAAGAAAATTATGATAAACACAAATAACACTGCCTGCTACTGTTTACAGTCCTCCCCTGCCTCTCCCCGCTCTGACTGCCGCAGCCCTCCACCACGGGCGGACAGACCCACTAGCAGCCGGCCCTCACCATCCACCCGGCGCAATCCGCCCCTCGCCGTCGCTTTCAAGAACCACACCCGCACCAACTCCTTCGCAGTCCACGGGTACCAAACCCACCTCAAGGCGCTCGCCTCCACACGCCCCTGCCACAGCCCACACCTCGACTCCACGGCACCGTCTTCCTCCGTCGGCCTCGGAGCAAACCCAGAGTTCTCCTCCTCGTGAGCGTCGTCGCCCCTCCCCGATCCGATGGTCACCTCCTCCACCGCCTCTATCCACCTCACCTCAACACACCAACCGGGCATCTCGCTCTCCTCCACGGCCCTGATGCGCTGCTACGCCACCGTCCACCAAGCCTGCACCTTCACCGACGGGGGGAGTCGCTGTTGGTCTCCGTGCACCCTCTGCAAGACACGACGGCTCCTCCTCTGACTCTCCACCACGGCGCCGTCCGGATTCCTCCACCAGGAACTGCAGGGGAGGCGTGGGTGGTTGAGGACGGTGAACAGTAGCAGGGGTTAAGTTAATTTTTGATGTATATCCGTTAATTTATGGATTAATTATTTGATCTGGGAACATGATTAGTTGGCTTATAATTCAATTCTATTTTTTTTGAATTGATTATATCTTTATAAGTTTCATGTATAACCTGAATTTAATTTTCTCTATAAATACATTATGATTTTTCTGATCGGACTAAACATTGACAATGGTAGAACTCGGTGAATAAACCGGATTACATAAATTAATTTTTGGAAAAATTAAAAGATAATAACAAATGGGAAAAAAGTAAAAGGGAAAAAGATTTTTTTACTAAAATTAAAGTAATGTAACTTAAATCAAATTTTGGGAAAAAGAGAAAAAAATAAAAATAAAAAATTTAGACAAGTGGGCCAATGGGGTGGGCGAACGGGTCGGGTGGGGTTTGGTTTTTGTTTTTGGTTTAACCCCGACATGTGGGCCCCACAAAGCTGCTGTGGCGCCTAAAAAATTGCCAAATCAGTAATTTTCGCCGAATTTCAGCCGAACTGACCAAAAGGGGTGAATGGAGGGATGAAAAGAGGCCAAAATCCTACACGAGGATGAATTCCAACTTTGAGGCCTTACACAGGGACCAAAAAACGCTTTAATCCTTAAAAATAGCAGCTAAATGAATAGGGTATAAATATAATCCACTTGATCGAGCTGAGGTGGGCCTTCTGTCTTGACTCTTGACATGTCTTATTGACTACTACCACACATCAAGGTTTTCCTGCATTCTGTTTGAAATAAGTATGAAATCACCTTGTCTTTTTAAGTATCAAAGAAAAAACTGAACACAAAAAATTTTAGTAAATGTGGTTATATATTATGCCCATGCAACCATCAATGTCGTAGAAACACACAAAACAACAAAAAGAAAAGACTTGGAGGAGAAAACACTTTCCACATTTCGTCTGCTCATATAAGAAACCAATGATGACACACAAACAGATCTCACCTGATGACACATTAGGTAAATTGTCAATATTATCGATTCGATTCGAATGTGTTCGCTATATTGAACAGCGAGCGACCAACGGCTTTACCGGATCTGACCTGCTGATAGGTCGAACGGACGGTGTCGCACGTCCTGGACCGGGTTTTAATGCTGACCTGCCGATCCGACCGATGAAAGGCCAAACCGACATCCGAATCCGACCATTGAAAGAAGGGCCGAACGGACGAACGTCAAACGCCCTAAATCGGGTTTTGTGTTTTGGGGTTTTCTAAGTTATTCTAAACTAATAAAGCATGATAAATTATGCTAAGGAGCGATAAAAGTAAACTGATAAAAGATAAAAATTGATCTTTGATTGATTTTCTGGATCCCGGTACAAGCATTATCAATAACCTTATATAGGTTATCATAAAACAAATGATAAAACAACAAAGAGCCCCAAAAAACTTATTTCGAATTCTAAACATCGCTTGAGGGGGGATATCCTCTGAACCCCGATATCTTCCCTTTTATCTTCCAAATACGAAAAGAAATCACAAAGGATTGCGCAGACCTTAACGGCTTGTGGACTTCCCTGATCACAAATCAACCCGATCACCTAACGACTTGACAATATCCAAAAATCATGATTCAAATTCAAGTCCAAGAACCGATCCTTGACCAGCGTAAAACATCGGACTTGGAAAGACACCAATCTTAGTCTAGCGCCCCCGACCTGTATAAGTCGGACTTAGACATCTGTTAAATACTGGATATCAGACTTAGTCCAATGAAAGACATCGGTCCTAGACCAGTGGAGATCCATGGCATCAGTCTTAGCCCAATAGGGAGACCCATGGCATCGATCCTAGTTCAATGGAGAGACCCATGGCATCGATCCTCGTCCAAGGGATGATATCGGCCTTGGACCAGTGGATGACATCGGCCTTGGACTAGTGGATGACATCGGTCTTGGACCAGTGGACTACATCGGTCTTGGACCAGTGGATGACATCGGTCTTGGACGAAGAAAGACTATTGGGCCTATAAGAGCACAGTATCAACCCTTGACCAGAAAGAGCCCAAATATGAACGACATGTAGTACATCAAGATTTTGGTCTTGGTATAAACAGTTGCCCCCCTCAGCCCTTTGATTAAAGAGTATCGTAAATCGAAGGGGTGATCCTTACCAGCAGCCAAAATCAAAACACCAGAATCATCAGACAAAACCGGCATGGAACTCATCCTCCACGGCCAAAGAAACTCGAAGTCAATGCCACCAGCTGATAAAGACCCGGAGCCAACTTCATCGAGTTTAATGAGACACAAAATCAACCCGGTCAACCGGACTAAAAGTCAACTCATCGGTTCGGAGTAAAAGTCAACTCCGTTGGTCAACAGGGTCAAAAGCCAACCCCATCGGGCAATAGAGCCAAAAGTCAACCCCATCGCTCACCTGGGTTAAAATTCAACCCTATCGGTCAACAGGCCCGAAAGTCAACCCCATCTGTCAACATGGCAAAAGTCAACCCCATCAGCCAACATGGCAAAAAGTCAACCCCATCGGTCAACAGGACCGAAAGTCAACCCCATCAGCCAACAGGGCCAAAAGTCTACCCACAGGTCTTGGGAACCAGTAAATCAACTCACAGGTCATGTAGTGAGCAAAAGTCAAACCACAGGTCAAAGGAACGATCTCCGACATCAATCAACCAACTTGCCCAAAGAGACCACGAACGACCTGCGACACTATTCAACCATCAATCCACGACCACTACTATCACACCCATCCATAGGTCAGCAACTATACTTCCCCACGAAAGAACAAGGTCGCCACCTGCGCTTTCTCTGCGAAATATAAATTTTATAAACGACCTCACAGATCGCTCTTTGTAGAATTCGCAAGAAATAAAAAATAAAAATTTAAAGAACGATCTCACAGATCGCTCCATGTAGCAATAGCCAATCTCACATATCGATCTATGTAGTAGTAAGTAACCTTTCAGATCGATCGACCTATGCCATAGATCATTCCAGGTAGTAGCTGACGAACGACCTATGTCACAGATCGATCCAGGTAGTAGTAGATGGCCTTATAGATCGATTAGCCTATGTCATTGATCGATCCAGGTAGTAATAGATGATCTCACAGATCAATCGGCCTACATCACAGATCGGTAGTAGATGATCTTATAGATCAATCCAAACAGTAATGGTCGACATCTCTTCTCAAGCTTATCTCCAAGAATCCTTCTCCAAATCAAATTCCTCCATAACCTCTCCCGTACCAATTAACTGTCGTGACTCTCCCCAAAGTCGCATCTCATGAAGGTGAGGTAAAACATGAAATCACCATGTTCAAACAAGCCGTGAACAACCTCAGCTTCTCATCGCCTTGCTTTGCAGTGCAAAGTGGTGATCTCCAATCTCCAACGGTCGATGGAAGTTCAAAAATCAAACTACCAAGGAGCGATCTCTAATCTCTAATAATGACTACTAACCCCAAAACCGTTTATCACTGCTTGTTGTGACAAAACGATCTTCTAGGGCCACGATGCTTGCGAATAAATTGCGCTAAATTTATAATGGCCGAAAACGCACATGAACATTACTTTTTCAAAATAGCGACCGATGCCCATCGGTCTTCCCATTCAGTGCCTTGGAGGCTATGGTCGTGATGAACAAGCTTTTCAATAAAGGATTTTCCTTCTTGTGAGCCCTGTACATCGATCTCTGATGGAACTTTATGAGTTTCCTACGATAAAATCATGCCATTAGCATATAATTGGTCAAAAAGTTCAATGGCTTAAAAAAAATAACAAATATGTTTGGCCGAAGACCCGGCCCTGTACTATCAGCATGCAACTTGTCGATGAAGGTGTCTTTCTCTGCTTTGATCTTTTTGACGTTCTCCTCATGGTAGCCATGATTCACATGTACATCTTTTTCACTTTCAGTGACCGATGAGTATACTTCGTTCACGATATACTCCATCGATCGTGCACCGAACACTTTTTAGCTTGAACGTCCTTTATTAGAACATTCATCCCCCTTTCACCAAGCTCATCGTATAAGTATTGCTCCTCTTTACAAACCTGGTTATATTGAGGAGACAACGATTGTGCTTGTTGGGAATTACCACTAATCTGTAGATGCTTGGAAAGCGCCTCCATTTCCTTCAAAAGCTGTGAAAAATGGCGACGAATGATGGCCACAAACTCCTTTAGGAACTGGATTGTTGGTGAGAACATGATGCTCCCACCGGGCATACCGAAAACTACAGCTGTTCTCTAGATTGAACAGCCTCGAAACCTGCAAAAAACTATTCGCTATATTGAACAGCGAGCGACCAACAGCTTTACCGGATCTGACCTGCTGACAGGCCGAACGAACGGTGTCGCACATCCTGGACCGGGTTTTAATGCTGACCTGACGATCCGACCGATGAAAGGCCAAACCAACAACCGAATCCGACCATTGAAAGAAGGGCCGAACGGACGAACGTCAAACGCTCTAAATCGGGTTTTGTGTTTTGGGGTTTTCTAAGTTATTCTAAACTAATAAAGCATGATAAATTATGCTAAGGAGCGATAAAAGTAAACTGATAAAAGATAGAAATTGATCTTTGATTGATTTTCTGGATCCCGGTACAAGCATTATCAATAACCTTATATAGGTTATCACAAAACAAACGATAAAACAACAAAGAGCCCCAAAAACGTTATTTCGAATTCTAAACACCGCTTGAGGCGGGATATCCTCTGAACCCCGATATCTTCCCTTTTATCTTTCAAATACGAAAAGAAATCACAAAGGATTGCGCAGACCTTAACGGCTTGTGGACTTCCCTGATCACAAATCAACCCGATCACCTAACGACTTGACAATATCCAAAAATCTTGATTCAAATTCAAGTCCAAGAACCGATCCTTGACCAGCGTAAAACATCGGACTTGGAAAGACACCAATCCCAGTCTACAAGGGCGGATCTAGAAAATAAATTTAAGGGGGGCCAAAATATAATACTATAAGATTAATAGGGACTAGAATGTATTGTATAGAAAAGAAGAGAAAAATTTAGGAAGACAAGCCCGTGCCATGACTCGAACTCCCGACCAAATTTGTGTAAAGGGTGGCTCTAACCACTAGGCTACCATGTGGTTTTATGTAATTTAATTACCATATATGGATTATGTATGATTCTAGGGCGATCCTGGCCCCCCCTTGCTCCCCCCTATATCCGCCTTGCCAGTCTAGCGCCCCCGACCTGTATAAGCCGGACTTAGACATCTGTTAATTACTGGATATCGAACTTAGTCCAATGAAAGACATCGGTCCTAGACCAGTGGAGATCCATGGCATCGGTCATAGCCCAATGGAGAGACCCTTGGCATCGATCCTAGTCAAATGGATGATATCGGCCTTGGACCAGTGGATGACATCGGCCTTGGACTAGTTGAAGACATCGGTCTTGGACCAGTGGATGACATCGGTCTTGGACGAAGAAAGACTATTGGGCCAATAAGAGCACAGTACCGGCCCTTGACCAGAAAGAGCCCAAACATGAACGACATGTAGTACAACACGATTTTGGTCTTGGTATAAACAGAATGGATGGGAATGATGGTGGATTGCGAGTTAGAATTTGTGAGTAATTTAATATTCCCATGTATCTGGGAAAAATTGAAGACGAATTTGTTTCCTTATGTCTAAATAATCCAAGTCCATGAAAATTTAAATACCGGAACTCTTTTTTCTGCTTTTTTCTTTTTTTAATAAACACATGACACTCCAGACACACATACACCACTCCTACCTACTATATTTTTTTGTCTGCAGCACTCACAACAGCAGAAGTACCTGAAGCATACTAAATAGGGCAAAAATTAGGTCAAACCGGAGAAAAAAAAAGTTTCTAAAATTGGGTCAAAGAAATGGGGCGGAAGAAGGTGGAGCTGAAGCGGATCGAGAAGAAGAGCTACCGCGACGTGACTTTCTCCAAGAGGAGGAATGGGTTGTTCAAGAAAGCTCAAGACCTCTCCGTCCTCTGCGACGCCCAGGTTAATGTTTCTATATCCCCGCATTACATTCGCTCTATATATGTAATGTTTCTTTCCTGATTGCATGTATGTCGGTGATTGGCTTTTGCTTTTGACTTTTATATATATAAGTATTTGCATGTGCATGCTCCCCTTCCATGTGGAATATGCCATTAGCTCACAGTAGTCATTTATATGGTTGATTTAGGCTTTTTTAATTGGTCAATAGATATATGTTTATGACTTCTTAATTATTGAGTAAATTCGCGATATTCGAAATAAACTAACTCTAATGGCATGCGGGTTAACTACAAAGCTTGGTTTCTTCTTTGAATACAAAGATAGTGCAGACTAGCTACCTAAAAGGAGCTAAGTAGTACTAACAGGAGGCAAAGGCAGCCATAGGAAGTCTTCATGTTTAAAGGAGCGTAACAGGAGGCAAAGGCAGCCAGAAGGAGTACAAAGCAGGAGTATGCACATATTTTTGTTGGACTCATACATCGAAATTAAGAGAATTTGCATCCGAGTACTTGCAGGGGCGGATTGTGGATCGAACCCAGAATGTCAAGCCAACATTCAGCACAAGTAACCACTCAACTACACCCAATATTCCTTCATTTTGTTACCATAAATTACTATGGCCAGATAGAGGGGGCCTGGCCCCTGCTTGCCCCCCTGGATCCGCCACTGAGTATTTGGACTAACTCATCTTTATTTGAGATTTATATTAAATTGAATGTCTATTTGGAATAAGATCTAACTATGGGAAAAAAATCATTTATTACTGATTGAATATTCCAAAATCACAATTGTTTTTTTTTTTATCAAACATGTATGATTGCATTAAAGAGACATCTTAAATATAATCATGATTGAGGAGCCTTACAATATCATTAGGCGGCTCCTCAATCCAAAACTTATCCTCTTTTCCAGATGATGAGCTACACAATTAAATTGTTTTTTTACAAAAGCAAAGGAGCATGACCGACATGAAGTAAGAATCCAGCGAACATCCTTAAGGAGAAGACCACAGGGGGAGTCATCAATGACTGATAATGGAGCGTTGAGACGGTCAATGAGTTGCTTGCAATCCGTTTCCACAATCAACGAAAAGAAACCACCCTGCATAGCAAAAATTAGCCCCTCCCTCAGTACCATTGCTTCTGCGACCAAGGGATCCGAGCCGCACCCAAGATATCTAGCGCATGCAGCCATGAATGAACCAGCAGAGTCCCTTACCACGGCACCAAAACCGACCTCCGAGTAATAGTCACATTGTCTAACAGCTACATCGACATTCAGCTTATACACCCCCAGAGGTGGAGGTCTTCATCTCGACTGGGCAGCCAAACTCCCACAATCAAACTCCCTCTTGTTATCAGCCTCAGTCACTTCTTTCTGATGCAATTAGTCTACAAACCTCTTCACAGTGGACAAGACATCCTCCACTAAAGGTTTAGCACCTTGAAAGAGAACCAAGTTCCTCTGATGCCATATACACCATGCACTTAGGATCACCTCTACCCATAAAATAGGGTCAATCATGTCCAGAAAATTTACAAGATAGATAGACAAGGCATCCACATTCTGATCACAAAAATTAGAACTAGGAAACAAGGTGCTCCATATAGGATAAATCCATTGGCAAGCAAAAATAGCATGGAAAGAGGACTCAACCCCCGCACCACAGAGTAGACAATAACTATCTTGCACAATTTTCTTCTTCCACAGATTCTGCCTAGTAGGCAAAATATCATGGAACAATCGCCAGAAGAAGATCTTAACCTTATTCGCCAAATGAAGCTTCCAAAACTTTTTCCAGAACACATGGAAGTGGGAAACTGAGGAGGATGTTGCACCGAGTTCCACATGGCAATGGTATTCCCTTGTAAGCCAATTTCACTGAGAAATTACCATCTTTAGTGAAAAACCATCTCACATAATCCGGGTGCTCGCGGTAACTTAATGGAATGCTAATTATTGCTTCCACGTCATGTGGCAGAAAATTCTGGCGCAACAAGCCTTCATTCCAAGACCTGGACTGCTCCACAATTAGGTCACTAACATAGCTAATACTGCAATCAGCTGAAGACAACTTGCACGGTTTAAAACTCCACCTCACAGGGACCCAGGGATCCTTCCAGACATCAATATCCCTGCCATGGCCTACAGTTTTAATTAACCCCTTCGAAAGAGTACCTCTTGCAGCACACAAACTCCGCCAGATATATGAGGGTCTACGACTGATTCTTTCCTCAAGGAAAGATGATGAGGGGTAGTACTTAGCTCGTAAGACCTTGGCCATTAGCGAGTCCTCCTCTTTCACCAATTTGAACCCCTGTTTAGCAAGAAGCGCCATATTGAAGCATTTCAGATCTCTAAATCCAAGGCCCCCATTGGTTTTAGGCTTACACAACCTTTCCCACCGCTTCCAATGCACCTTCCTTTTGTCAGATGAGCCACCCCACTAAAACCTGCGCATCAATTGCGATAATTAATCACAGAGCGACTCAGGCAATTTGAACACACTCATGGCATAAGTCGGTATCGACTGAGCTACGGCCTTAATCAACACCTCTTTACCGGCTCTGGACAACAATTTCCCCTGCCAGCCTTGCAACCTCTTCCAGACCCTATCTTTAATTTTCTGAAAGGCCTTCCTCTTGTTCCGGCCAACAAAAGCTGGTAAGCCTTAATATTTGCCGCCGCGTTCTTCTTTTGTAATCTCTAGAATTGAGAGCACCCCCTCGTTAAGCATGGAGTCACAATTAGGACTAAAGAAAACAGAGGACTTATGTTTATTAATGGATTGACCCGAGGAAGCTTCATACTCATCCAAAATCCGTCTCATAACCCGAGCAGACTGAATAGAAGCTTCAAAGAACAACAGGCTGTCATCTGCAAATAGGAGATGTGATATACTCGGGCCACCCCTAGCAACCTGCACATATCCCACCACTCCATTAGGCACAACCGAGTGTATTAAGGATGATAAAGCTTCAGCACATATGAGGAATAGGTAGGGTGAAAAAGGGTCTCCTTGCCTGAGCCCCCTTTCCGCGCTAAAGTGACCAACTATCTCCCCATTAACTTTGACTGCAAAAGAGACTGAAGAGACACACATCTTAACCCATTGTATCCACAAACCCGGGAAGCCCATCCTCTCCATAACCGCACATAAAAAATTCCACTCCACCCGGTCGTACGCCTTTGCCATATCTAACTTCACTGCCATATACCCCTTCTTACCACCCCGCTTCTGTCGCAGTGAATGAGAAATTTCATGGGCTACAATCACGTTATCTAATATACTTCTACCAGGCACAAAGGCATTCTACTCATCAGATATGATCCAGTGTAGCCAGGGCTGGAGCCTATTAGCTAACACTTTTGAGATAAGTTTGTACAACATATTGCACAAGCTTATAGGCCTCACCTGTGACAAAGAAACCGGATTTTGCACTTTTGGGATCATTACTAGATGGGTATGATTCAACTCGGACAGCAACTCCACATTCATCAAACAAGACTTCACAACAGAAAACACATCATCTCCTACAAGGTACCAAAAATGTTGGAAGAACAGGGGCGACATGCCATCAGGTCTCGACAATTTCAAGGGATGCATCTGAAACAACGCACTCTTCACCTCCTCTTTTGACACAGGTCGTATCAAATCATCAATAGCTTCAGGCGGAAGAGTTTTATTAATGGAATTAACCATATTAAGATCAACCTGGTGACTTGTACAACTCTTCAAAGTATTGTACCGCCATTTGAGCAATAGCATCTGCATCTCTCTCCATAGAACCATCAAATTTCTGAAGTTGAACAATCCAATTACGACGCCTGTTAGATGACGCATACCCGGTGGAAGTATGCAGTGTTCCTCTCCCCCTCGGCTAGCCACAATTGCTTGGCCCTCTGCCTTCAGAGAATCTCTTCATTCTCCAACTGTGCATCATGGTCAGACTCCAATTGCTTCAGCCTCTCCAAATCCTAACTCCCTGGTACCATCGCTTGGATTTGGGCTATTTCATTTGAGATACGCCTCAGATTGCCCTGTACATATCCGAAGCTTTGACGATTGCATCTAGAGAGGCTAGCACTTGTATTTACAATTTTGCACATAACAGCATTAGTAGATATTACCCGCTCACCAGACCAAGCCCCCTCAACTATTTTCTTACAATCCTCACGCCTCACCCACATAGCCTCAAACCGGAATCTGCCTCTACTACCTCTTCTGCTCCGCCTCATCTCAATCTGACTCCCCTTAAGGAAAACCACTACTGGCAAATGGTCTGAAGAACTATGAGATAGGTGCACAACTGATGCAGTCAGAAATAGATCACACCAAGAAACCGAAGCCACTGCTCTATCTAACCTCTCCTTCACATGAGCCCTCCCACCTCTACGATTACTCCAGGTGAAAGGGATACCAGAGAAACCCAAGTCTATTAACTCACAATAGTCGAGAGCGGTTCTAAAGCCATCCATTAGTCTTTCAGGCCTTTGGAGCCATCCCTGTTTTTCATCTGGAGATGTGATTTCATTAAAATCACCAACACATAACCATGGCAAGCTACTAGAATGTTTTGGCTTCCTCAACAACTCCCAAGACCTCTCTCTATGTTCTGCCTTCGGGTGCCCGTAAAAACCAGTGAGCCTCCACATCCTCTGAGGCTCCTTAACTATCACATCAATATGGAATTGAGAATAGGAACACAGCTCCACTACAAAATCTTTCCTCTACAGTAATCCCAAACCCCCACTCCTACCTCTACTACTAACTCCCAGACCATACTCATACCCCAACCTCCACCTAAGCCATTCAATTCTATGACTATGAGCCCTGATTTCCGTCAGAAAAACCAGGTCGGGAGAGTTGCGCCTTACATGGTCGCGCAAGAATCGAACTGCACGAGGGTTCCCGATCCCTCGGCAGTTCCAGCCTGTGAGAATCATAGCCCTTGGCGAGACTGCAAAGTAGTCTCCGCCAGATTGGACTTCTGGGTTGACCCTTCCTCTTCATCAACAGCAACCTCTTCAATCCTTACCGTCGACGGCTGGAAACTGCTCAACTGCGCTTCCACTTGCCTAACTGCCAGCGGATCAAACAGCTGCGTCTGATTACACAACGACAAGGAAGAACCAGAGATGTCTGACTTACCACTGGCTTCACCATTACGGATGGCAATGGGTCGGGGTCCCCGCGGGGGAAGGCTCCCCACCCCCACCCCCGTTTCAGAAATGTTCCCCCGTCTCCATCCCCATTCCCCGTTCGGGGGGAATATTGCCCCCATCTCCGTTCCCCGCGGGGAATCGGATCCCCACGGGACCCATTCCCCAATTTGATAGATAAAAATTGGTAAAATATATATATTTTTTAAAGTAACCAAAGTTAACTTATAAACAAATTTAATTGTTTTGGCTGATTCAAAATATAAGACAATAAAATTAAAAATTATTACTAGTTTAATTATTTTGGCTTACATGATTCAAAATTTAAGACAAGAAAATTAAAGATGGTTACTAGTTCATTGTCTCTACTAGAACACTAAAATAAAATCAGTTGTTGCATTTAACTAACTCAACAATTGCATCTCAAAATTTTGCCTACTCCCCAATTCCAACTTATTGGTTAATCGGATAATGACTCAAGGGTATTTTTGTATATTTGCTTATTTCGGGGTCCCCGTGGGTCGGGGGGAGCACTCCCCGCCCCGACTCCCAAATTCCCCACGGGGCCAAAATGTCCCCCGTCTCCACCCACGCGGGGGGAAAATTGCCCCCATCCCCGTTCCCCATTCGGGGATTCCCCGCGGATTCCCCGTTAACAGACATCCATTGCCATCCCTATTCACCATGGGCACTCACCAAACCCCCCACTCCTGGAATGAGGTTGACTAACATTCTCCTGGGCCTACGCCTTCTTCCCATCATAACCACTCTATTCCCAAGCTGGACCACCTTAAAATAAAGCCCTGACTCCTTCTGGTCCTGACTATAGGAGAAAGAAAATTCAACAGTAGTCTTAGTATGTGACCCACTCGATCCACCCAGCCTCAACCTCTTACCATCCGGGCCTATTTCATCCATTGGAGAAAACCGCTTCAAAGAGAGCCTTGGGCTGGGCTCTGAAGACACTAGGCCCACTATACTTTCACTATCCTCACTCAATACGTTATTCGCTGAGTCTTGATTTTTTTGGAAAGCACGCCCCAAAGGTTTGTCCCAATCGATCTCTAATGTATCAATGGAAGCCTAGAGGGGAGATAATCATGGCGGATATGGGTAATGATTTTTACTTGCTGCAATTCAACACGGAGTATGAGTACAATCGAGCCCTCTATGATGGCCCTTGGCTGGTGGCAGATCATGTTCTCACGGTACGCAGATGGCAGCCATGTTTTGACCCTGATGAGGCGGTGATCGACAAGGCTATTGTATGGATCCAACTTCCAAAGCTGTATCATGAGTTTTATGATCGAGATATCTTACTCTGTGTTGCTAGACGTGCAGGACACCCAATCAAAGTGGATGAAGTCACACTCAAGTCTTCCCGGGGTAAGTATGCTAGGGTCTGTGTGGAGGTTGACCTCACTAAACCCCTAGTTTCTAAGTTTCGCCTCAAGCGTAGAGTGTGGAAGATCGTGTATGAAGGGTTGGATACTGTGTGTTTTATGTGTGGACACTATGGCCATACTTTGGACAAATGTATGAATAATTCGCCACCCGAGGACGAGATGGAGATGGCTAAGGAAGGAGGTGGACCATCGAGGGATGAAGCAGAACCAGAGTGTGCAGAAATGGAGGTTCGGCCAGAGTTACTCTCTAATCATGGCCCTTGGATGCTGGCACAGAAGAAGCGCCGCGGTCGGTGTAAACCTGCAATGGAGAGTCCTGCTGGGAATATGAGTGGCGGACAGTCGTCGGGCCCAAGTGGGTCTCGATTTGATATTCTTCGTGATCATCAGGAGCCTGAGGTGGTACCTGTGCAGGATGCTGAGGTTAGGGTATCTATGTCACATGGAGGGCCTACTAAGGCGTTCTCTAAGGCCTCTAGCAAGGTTCCAACTTATCGGCAGAAGGAGGTGATTTCTCATGATAAATCGTCACGAGCTAATGAGGTGAAAAACAATAGGGTTACAGGTTCTGTGGTAATGCAGCAGGCTACACCAAGTCGACCTTTGATGGATTTTCAGGGAACGATGGGGGCTGATGTCACCATGGTGGATGTTAACCAAGGTACTAGGGTGGTACAACAGTGCCCTTCAATGCCTATGGCTGATGGGTAGGGACTGTCCATGCCGCCAAAGGGGAACTGTTCTCAACCTCCGAAACCACTGGATCCAATGATTGAGGGTCACGGCATATCCATGGTTTCGGATCCCGAGGATGGGATAAATGTTGCACACCAACAGATGTATGGGTCAGGAGGTTGTACTGGGGGTGGTGAGTCCAATGCTAGGGGCTCATCGCCGCCCATGTCGATGTAGTTATGTTTCTCCATATGGAGTTCTTTGTCCATTTATTTCTTATATAATGCGAACTCTATACTGGAATATTCGAGGGGCTGCAAGCTCTTCGGCTAAAACTGCAGTTTTGGATTTGGTTAGGCTTTATCATATTCAAATGGTGGTGATAGCAGAGCCGCGTGTGAGTGGTACCAAAGTGGACTCGATAATCTGTTCTTGGGGTTTTGATAACTGTTTCAAAGTGGATGCTTCTGGATTTTCTGGAGGTTTGTGGATCTTTTGGAGGAATAGAGGCGATAGTGTGAGGGTTCTGGCATATAATCATGGTTATGTACACATGGCGGTGACGACTCCTACTGGGATGTGTTATTATTTTACTGCTATATACTTTAACCCTGATCCAATTCTCAAGCAGGAGTGTTTTACACAGGTTAGCTAACTCGCCTCGACTGTCCAGGGACCATGGGCACTAATGGGGGATTTCAATGAGATTATGGCACCGGAGGAGAAACAAGGAGGCGCTCCAGCTAACATCCAGCGGTGCAGGCGGTTCAAGGATTGGATCGATGGTTGTGGGCTAGTTGACCTTGGATTTATGGGACCTAAATTTACGTGGCGAGGTCCGGTGCATGACCAGGGACGTATCTATGAACGACTTGATAGGGTGCTTACTAATGTGGCTTGGCTGCAACGATTTCCACAGGCATCTGTCCGACATTTATCTAGAGCTCGCTCTGACCATCACCTTGTCTCACTTTTTCCGATGATACGGACTTCTAATACTGGTCGGAGACCTTTCAGATTTGAATATGCATGGACAACGCATGCCGAGTTTAATAGTTTCGTGGAAGCTAATTGGCGAACGTCGGACCCGATTCCCTCCAAATTGCACCAATTATCAGAGAAGTTGTGTACTTGGAATAAGCAAATTTTTGGGAATATCTTTGGGCGCAAGAGGAAATTACTGGCTCGTCTAGCTGGCGTTCAAAGAGCGATTTCGGTTCGCAGTAATCCTTTCTTGCTTAAACTTGAAAAGGAGTTGACGGCTGAGTATAATCTGGTCCTTCGGAAGGAGGATGTGCTATGGTATCAGAAGTCTAGGGCACGATGGCTGGAATATGGTGATCGGAATACAAAGTACTTCCATGCGAGTACTATGATTCGGCGGAGAAAGAATAAAGTCTTACAGTTGAAGAATTCGGAAAGGGAGTGGGTCTCTGAACCGGATGACTTGCGGGCGTTGGTGATGCAATTTTATCATTCTCTTTTCACAAGAGATGTAACTCTTAGTTCCCAGATGCCTTTACCGGGACAATTCTCGCCACTTGACACTGGATGTGTCGACAAGATGTTAGCTCCAGTCTCTCCTATGGAAATTAAACAGGCGGTTTTCCAAATGGGTGCCTTTAAGGCCCCCGGACTAGATGGGTATCAGGCTTGTTTCTATCAACATCGGTGGGATGTGGTGGGATCTGATGTGATCAAATTTGTTCGGCAGGTGTTTGTTGGGGCTTCTCCTATATCGGATATCAATCAGGTCTTCCTTGTCCTACTGCCCAAAGTTGAGATTCCAGAGACAGTGGCACAATTTCGTCCTATTGGGTTGTGTAATGTTCGGTTTAAAATTGTGACCAAGGTAATTGTTAACCGTATTAAAGGGGTGCTCCCATCTTTGGTTGGCCCTTATCAGTGTAGTTTTGTTTCGGGGAGACAGATTATTGATAATATTGTTGTAGCGCAAGAGTTAATGTACACTATGCGTACTATGCGTACGACTACTGGATATATGGCCATCAAGGTTGATCTGGAGAAAGCTTATGACCGAGTGGACTGGAATTTTTTGGCAGATACTCTCACAGAGTGTGGTTTTCCTATGCAACTGAATTCTCTAATTATGCAGTGTGTATCTTCCGTTGGGATGAGGGTTCTGTGGGATGGTACACCAACAGAGTCTTTCCAACCATCTCGGGGTGTACGTCAGGGAGATCCGTTGTCTCCTTATTTATTTGTGTTATGCTTGGAAAGGTTTTCACATTTAGTATCTCAGGCCATACTGGAGGGGTCATGGAAACCCATTATGGCGAGTCGAGGAGGACCTCGCATTTCTCATCTTCTATTTGCCGATGATATGATCTTGTTTGCTGAGGCTTCGGTGGATCAACTCCGAATTATCCTGGCTTGTCTAGATACATTTTGTGCTTGTTCTGGACAGAAGGTGAGTATTGCTAAAACTCGCCTTTATTTTTCCAGGAATGTATCTGATGTAGTACGAGAGGAGATTACTCGACTCAGTGGGTTTGAGGTTACTGATGATTTGGGTATGTATCTAGGCATGCCATTATATGCTGGTCGGGTCACAAATCGAACATATCATCATTTAGTGGAGGCTGTTAAAGGTCGTTTGGCAAGTTGGAAAGCGAACCAGCTCTCATTAGCTGGTCGAATTACACTTTGTCAATCTGTGTTAAGTGCTCTTCCCATCTTCACTATGCAATCAGCGAAACTTCCTATTCGGATTTGTCAGGAGATTGAGAGATTATGCAGGAATTTCATTTCGGGGGACCGACCCGAGGAAAGGAAAATTCATCTAGTAAATTGGAAAATAGTGTGTCAGCCTAAGACTTCGGGGGGTATAGGGCTTAAGGAACTTGCCGTATTCAATGATGCTTTATTAATGAAACTCTGTTGGAAATTGATCAACCAAGAAGCGGGCTTATGGTCAGACATGCTGAGGGCAAAGTATTTAATGATCCAGAGAGATCGCGTTGTACTCAATGATCGCAAGGATCAATCCCCTTTATAGCGTGCACTGTCTAAGGTGTGGCCAATTACACTGCGAGGGGTTCAATGGATGTGGGGGATGGTTCTCGTATTTTGTTTTGGCAGGACAGGTGGGTTGATGAGTGCGATGGCCCGCTTATTACTGTAGCGTGTAACCCTATTCCACTAGAACAATTAACTTGGCCAGTTGAAAGATTCAGCACTCCTTCAGGGGGGTGGCGATGGGATCTTCTTTCTGATCTATTACCCGGGGAATATCTCGTCAAGGTGGCAGCAATGCCGCCTCCTATACCGGGCCAGGTTGACTCATTATCATGGGGCGAGACCCCTTCTGGATTCTTTTCTACTAAATCGGCTTATACGCTTTTGGCCAAAGCTAGTTGGGATCCTCTCAATATTATATGGAAGTCTGTTTGGCATTGGCCGGGACCACAACGTATTCGTTCATTTCTTTGGCTAGTGGTACACGGTAAACTTCTTACAAATGAGATGCGATGTCGTAGGAAATTAACTGCTACACCTCTCTGTCAGGCTTGTACGGGTATGGCAGAGAATATGTCACAACTCTTTAGAGACTGCTGGCGAGCACAACGGGTGTGGCGCAAGTTAGTCCCTCGTGATCAATGGCGACAGTTTCAAGTGGGATCCTTTTCCAATTGGATGGGGCGCAATCTGGCTCGTTTTTTTTGTATGCCAGGGGTTGCGAATTGGCACATTGTCTTTAGAGTCACCCTATGGAAGCTCTGGGGCTGGAGGAATGCTTGGACGTTTGATCGTCAAGGCATTGGTTTCTTTTCGGTATCTGAAATATTGTCCGTTGTACAGGAGATCATTGTGTCAAAGGAGTCTGGTACCTCTTTGAGTGTAATTGCAGGGAGACAGGATAGACGGGTTGGCTGGAAGCCTCCGCCCCCATTGGTTTAAATTGAACACCGACGGCTCTTGTCGGGGTAATCCACAGGTAGCTGGGGCCGGTGGTGTGTGTCGGGATGCCGAGGGGTCATGGTGTTTTGGCTTTCAATCAAGGCTTGGGTCGTGTTCAACATGTAAGGCAGAAAAGTGGGCGGTGTACCTGGGCCTTACTTATGCTTGGGACCAAGGAATTCGTCAGGTGGTTCTGGAGATTGATTCATATACTTTATATCAGGTGCTGCAGGTGCTATAACCGTCTGTCACGATGCCTTACTCCTACGTATCAAGCTGCTACTCCAACGTCAATGGGTGGTTGAAGTCCGACATATTTATCGGGAGAGCAATGGTCTCGCTGATCGTTTGGCTGCTATGGCGACGAGCTGTGATGTTGCTATGCATGTTTTCTTTCAAGTTCCTGATTTTTGTACTGCACTTTATCATCTGGACAAAACGGGGTTGGTTATGCCACCTCCACTTGTTTGATTTAATTTCATGTAGTTTGGGCTAGGCCCCTTTCACACCAAAAAAAAAAAAAAAAATAGCTGTCATAACCTGATTAGCACCCTCCACATTACTAAGAGATATATCGTCTAGTTTCTCCAACCGAACCAGATTTGGCGCCAAACACGAGGTCGACTCTGCACTGGGCTCCATGCAAAAATTATCTGAAATTTACTGATTTTCACATGAATATGGTGTATTTTACATTAGACAAAAAGGTCAAGTAGAGTTACAATGATGTCTTGGCCTAGGAATAAGAGTCTCACTTGTGTCTTGCTCATTTTCTGTCCCCTTAATTAGTAGAGGCCTCTGGCTTCTAATTATACTTAGTAGCAAAGCTAACAGCTCACAGTTAGGATATCTAGCTCATGTGTGAAAAAAAGAGTAACCTTTGTGGAGTAATAAGGCATGAATCTTGATAAAGAGCATTTCGCTCGCGGAACAATATCGTTGAATGCAGACTCCTGGAAATGGACTGGGGCTGCAACTCCTGATCTGTATATGGTTTTTGGTCGGGATGGCCGCTGTAATCTATATAGAGATCCGGGCTAGATCTGGGCTTTGATAAAGTAATTAAGCATGGGCAAGCCCCCTAATTAAGAGCGTTGGCCCTTGCAATATCAATCGATGGAAATGGAGTTTGTGGATGCCAAGGCAGAGTTGTAAGAGTGGGACATTGTCTAGCCCTAACACTTGGTAGCAGAGTTGATAGTTTGGTTTGGATGGCTCCTAGCTATGTGGAAAGAGAAGTGATTAGACTCTCTGCCGGGGCTCTAATGGAGTAAACAATGAGAGCCAGCTAGTCTTGGAATATTGGCCTAAAGGATGATTCTTCTAGCCTAGGAGCATACAATATCTCAGTTGTACCTTGCCCATTTTCTCCCGGTTAGCAGGCGTCATCCTTTCATAGGTGGATTAATTTAACTCTGTTTCCATATTGCATCAATAATAGAAAGATGATTAAAAGAAACATCTCTACGTGACAAAAGGCTTGCTCCTGCAGTTTTTCGTATTCTATTGGATCCACAACTGTTCCATTAATATCTGCCAAACAGAATACTTGTTTTCTGAACCCAAAAGAGAATACTTGAATTCTACTGTGTCTTAAAGAGGATAACTGCAATGCGGGAGGAAATTAATTATATGAGATACTTGCATACTTGGTGTCTACAACGACAAAGAATATTGCATGTGGAAAGGACCTGTTTCAACTGCATTCTCAACTGAATCCTCAAATCTCCACCACATATGAAATTGTTTCTGCGATGACAATAACTCAATGTAAGTACAGTTCCTCAGGAGTTGTGTAAGAAATATTGCTTTTAGTGCTTGAAAGAAGTTTATTAATCCATACACTCCATCTCAACCGACCTTTATGCTCTCCCAGCGTCTGCATGAAAACTCTGCAAACTTCGTTTTGGTGAGATGAGAGCATTAGCCTACATCTAATTTCGTGACAAAAATTTCACTCTAGATGCATGTGATACTTTAATGAACCACAGGAAACCTGCACAGGTCAGTATAAAAAGCTCGATCAATCATCCTACAGAAGATGAATTGTAGAGGAGTATAAAAGACTTTTCAGAACCCAATTTAAGCTTTAGGATTGCAAAAAAGGCCAGAAACCAAACTGTCTCTGAATTCTGAAGACACTGCCTTGTAAATTCTTTCTTTTTCTTTTTTTATTTTTCAATCTATCAGTCAACCACAAGGGTGCTTCAATAGCTCTGGGGCCATCCTTCTTGTTTGAAGAAGCAATATTCTTGTCTATTTCAGGTGAAGATTTTTGTCATGTCTTTTAACTCAATTTGATGCCTTGTCATTTCCGGTGAAAAGTTTCTGTGCATCTTGTGAGTTGTTACTCACATTTTTTACAAGTAGCATTTTCTTCCATGTTAGTTACTATTGGAAAATACAATTATTCTTAAGTCATCATCCAACGGGCTAAAATGATTTCTTGTTATGCAACATAATTCACTTCTTATGTCATTTATTTGCTTATGCGTGATCTGTTGTTGGTTTTCTTTCTCTAGCTTTCTTTTGGTGTGTTTTTGTATTCTTTTTTCCCTTTCCTGAGGTGGTGGAAATTTATTGGTTATGGCATATAACGGTATAGGCTTTGCCTAGTTATGTCATAGAATCCTTCGTGGCTAACCATGGTCTATGTTTTCTCCCTGTGAAGAGAAGCAGACATATATACTTTATGGCTTTGTATCCGATACCGATTGCTTGTTCTGTGGTACCAGGTCATTATGAACTTTTGGTATTGGAGTTCTCTGTTTCCTCTGTCTTTTTTTTTTTTCGGTCGAGAGTGGCTGGATAACTATTACATGACTGTCTCTGCTTTTTCTTACTCTTTTTTCAGGCTATGTTTCTAGTTTCTAGTGCTTATTAAAGAGGTTGGCTTATCTCACATTACCTTTGTTGATAAAAGCTGTAACTTTAGGTGGCTTCAAGTTGTTTCCAAAACTGGGTCTATGGACTTGGTCATTTCAAATCCTGGCCACCCTTGGCACAAAACCATAACATCTAATGTCATCAAACAGCGCTTGAATCGGATTGACAATATATATTCTTTGTTAGCAATCATCAGTATCAGTTATGTTGATAGGAAGTGTAATTATAGTGGTTCATCTAATGAGGATGCTTGCATGTAGTTTGGCGGAAATCCTTGCGCGTTACTGGAGTCGATTTGCAGAAGAAGCTTCTAAATCTGATAATGGGACGAAGGTAGCAGATGCTTTCTTTTACCATAAGTGTTGGATGGTTTAGCAAATGTCTTTGAAATTGATGTCACATGTTTGATGGGTGGGGTAGCAAAAAGTTGATACTAGATCAATTGTATATATATGGCTCATATCTTAAATTGGATGAAAGGAATGTTCCTGATTCAGCATTTCCCCTACAGGTTTCTGGCAAAAGTGCAATACTGGAGACACACAATAAGATGCTCCAAGAAGTTCAAAGGTAACAAAAAAACGTGCTTAACTTTTTTCTTCTTTGTCTTCTATAGGGTGTAACAATTGCATCTGCAGGCAACTCGAAGATCCAGACATGCTCTGTGGATGATCTTGTAGAATGGGAAAAAAATCTAATTGCTTCCCTTACAGAAATTAGACACAGAAAGGTAAGCTATTTCCATTGAAAATAGCATCATACACCAACTTGTCTCCTCCAATTCTACATGTTACACATTATTACGAACAGTTTCCAACTGAACATACATCCTTAGCAAAATCAGGCCCTAGTCTTAGTGAAGGTAAAGTATCTACTGTCCCTACATTTAGTTTAGGAGGGCCTGCTTTGTCAGGCCCTAGTCTTTGCTGATGTAACTTGGTACTACTACTGCCTCTTTTGATATACTACCTATTTGCTATTCCCTGAATCCCGCATTCATAAGTAACTGCAGGTCTATGATAGTGGCGCTTTTTTGCATCTATTGTTTAAGGATGATCGCCATGTGATGGCCCATCTAATTGTCTCAGTTTTGTAATGCAGAAAGCTGATCACTGACCTACGCATCCTGGGAGAATACCTAGATGGAATTCCCTAGGATATGCAACTGATTGGTTGATCTCAATGATGATATTTCAGATACATATTTAAATAGACATCCTTATCAGTTTCTTTCTCAGAATCTTTGGCCTAGGAAAATTATTTTATTATAAGATTACCCTATACGTTCCTGTAACTGCTTACCATTTCCCTTCATTAATCTATTTTCATATGATAATTTCTTCTCAGAATGAACTGTTTCTAGAGTCTATATGGGCCCTACAGAACAAGGTATGCAACTATAGTTTATGCTTTCTCGTGATAAATGTGATCGTAAATCCTTTGAATAGTTTTATAAACAACATAGATTGTCAAAAATGGCTTACATGTAAACCATTGTCAGGATCAACACTGCAAGATTTATAAGAAAGTTCAACAAAAATGTGTAGGAGCCATTTGTTGGGAGGAATGGGATAGATTTTTATTGGATGCGAAATGGTGGTGTATCCATGATTGAGTTGCAGGTTAGATAAGGGTGGATAACGAAGAGGCAGAGGAAGGTAGAGAGCAGGCATTGGATCTCGTAGCTAAGATTTTTGCTAAACTAATACATTTATCTTCGCTTCTTCTCAAAAGCCGGATGCAGGAGGAGATCCAATGGGTATATCATGGTTCTTGAAAATAAATGATCATGTTCCAAAATAAAAGTTTTACCAGATTGTTATATATGCTGTGTTTGGGTGCTTAGCTTGCTTGTTGTTGTTTGATTTGAGCATTTTTAGAGGGATAATTTTGCCAAAGACTGTGTTATGTGTTGGGCCCGGTGGCACTATCTTGCGGAAATAATATCACCTCACAAGGAAATAAACAAGTGGAGGACAAAAGGATAAATGACACAATATTTAACGTGGTTCACTCGAAATACTGGGCTACGTCTACAATCTCGATCCCGCAGAAACTTCCACTATAAAATAGCAGGCTTGCAAAGAGTGACCTCCCTAAAATAATTTAGGGGTAAAAGAAAACCTAGAGCTAAACCCAAAATAGTGTCCCACAAAAGTGTTTCCCGAAAAATACCCCCAAAGTATTTTTCCTCACTATTTTGTCACTCTCTATTTTAAGAAAGACTATTTTGCCACTTTTGAAATTTAGAAGGACCAACTTGTCACTTCTTAAATTTAGAAGGATTATATTTTTCTCTCTCCCCCTCTCCCTTTCTTTCTCACTCTTGCTTTGTGCGTTCTGCACTGGGATAATCTGCACTCTGCATGTCATAGCCTATTTATAGGCATCTCATCAGGGACCAATTTGTAGAAACCAAAAACTTCAGGGACTAAACTGCAAAACACTTAGTGCTCCACTAATTGTTCCATTGTCAACCTGCACCACCTTCTGCAACCACTGCATCACTTGCACCCATTGCACCTTCCTTTTTTTTATTTTTTATTATTTACAGTGGTCCCCACATAGGAGGAAACCACTCAACAATTCTCCCCCTTTCCAACTACATGGGGGGATCCACCATCCTGGTCGCTTCTCGACAGTATTCAAACTTTCCCCTTGGAAGTATCTTCGTCAGCATATCAGATCCATTCTCGTCTGTGTGGATCTTTTCGAGTTGCAACATCTTCTTCTCCAGTACGTCCTGATCCAACTGTATCTCACATCTATGTGTTTCGATCTGGAATGAAAAGAGGCATTCTTCGCAAGATGGATAGCACTCTGACTATCACAAAACAATTGGTAACTGTCTTGCAAAAATCCAAGTTCAGTTAAGAACTTCTTCATCCATAACAACTCCTTACATACTTCCGTTGTTGCAATAAACTCAGCTTCTGTAGTTGATAGAGCAACACACTTCTGTAGCCTTGATTGCCATGACACAGCTCCCCCTGAAAAATTAATCAGGTATCCTGATGTAGATTTTCTGGAACTAACATCACCAGCCATATCTGCATCAGTGTATCCAACCAGCACTGGCTTGTCTTCACCATAATATAGACACATTTTGGAAGTTCCTCGAAGGTACCTGAGAATCCACTTCACAGCATTCCAATGCTCTTTACCAGGATTCGAAAGGTATCGGCTAACCACTCCGACTGCGTGAGCAATGTCTGGTCGGGTACATACCATGGCATACATCAAGCTTCCCACTGCTGAGGCATATGGAATCCGCTCTATTTCTCTCTTTTCCTCATCCGTAGATGGACCCTGCTCAGGACTTAGTCTAAAGTGGTTAGCAAGAGGACAGCTGACTGCTTTAGCCTTATCCATGTTGAATCATTGAAGTACCTTCTCTATATACTTCTCCTGAGACAGCCATATCTCCTTGGCTTGTCGATCTCGAACAATTCTCATCCCAAGAATTTGTTTTGCTGGCCCCACGTCTTTCATGGTGAAAAACTTGCTTAGCTGTGCTTTCAAGCTGTTGATTTTGGAAATATTCTGGCCAACAATCAGCATATCATACACATAGAGCAATAGGATGATGAAGTCAATGTCAGAAAATTTCTGAACGAATACACAGTGATCTGAAGTAGTCTTCTTGTAGCCCTGTTGCTCCATCACCGACTCAAACTTCTTGTACCACTGTCTTGGGGCTTGTTTTAAGCCGTAAAGGCTCTTCCTTAATCTGCAAACATAATCCTCTTTTCCTTTCTGCTGGAAACCCTCTAGCTGCTCCATGTATATTTCTTCTTCCAAATCACCATGTAGGAAGGCTGTTTTGACATCCATTTGTTCAACCTCCAGGTTGAGACTTGCAGCTAATCCCAGCACTGTGCAGATTGAGGTCATTTTCACCACTGGTGAGAAGGTTTCAGTCTCATGCTGAGGAACCTTTTCCTGGGTCACGTACAACTTTGACACCTTTGTACCTCGTGCCACCACTAACGAGCCATTGGTGAGCTTCCATTGAGCATTGTAGAAGGTATTACAAAAACCTTCCTCGTCGAGCTTATCAACAAAGATTAGATTCGGACGCATATCTGGAATATGCCTGACATCCTTCAAAAGTAGCTCCATCCCATTCATGGTCTCTAGGCAAACATCTCCTTTGCCGACGACCATTGAGAATTTATCATTTCCCATTCTTATAGTCCCAAAATTACCAGGTGTGTAAGATGAGAAGAGTTCTCTCCGTGGTGTAGCATGAAAAGTAGCACCACTATCAATTACCCAGCTTGTCTCCTGGATAGTAAGGTTGATGATATCATCACATAAACTACAATGAACTCTCCGAGAGAATTCGCTTCATCATAACTGTTTTCTTCTTTCTTCACTTCTTTGCCTTTATTCGTCTTCTGCTCTTTCTTTAAGAGTCGACAGAATTTCTTGATGTGGCCCTTCTTCTTGCAGTGATGGCACTCAACATTGGCGAACTTGTTGGATTTACCCCTGCTCTTGTCTCGGTTGCTTTGACCCTAGTTTTGACTTCTCCCCCTTGTAACTGTAGCCAAGACCTCTGATTGTGAAGAAGACGAGCCTTGTGTTCTTCGTCTCATCTCTTCATTTAGAATGCAACTTTTGACGGTTGCCATACTCACGACACCGTTAGGTGCAGAGTTTATGATTGAAACCTTCAAGGTTTCCCATGAATCTAGGAGTGTCGCCAAGACCATAAGAGCAAGTACCTCATCGTCGAATTTTATGCCCATGCTAGACAGTTGGTCCACGATCCCTTGCATCTCATTAAGGTGATCTGCAACCATTTTGCCTTCTTGGTATTTTACTTGCATCAGCTTTGCCAAGTAAAATAACTTGTTGTTCCCTGTCTTTGAGGCATATAATTCTTCGAGCTTTTCCCACAGTATTCTAGCATGCTCACTCCCAGAATCGTGGTTGTAAACATTATTCTCATCAAATTGCCGTATATAGCCGCAGACTTGGATGTGTTCAAACTCCCACTCCTCGTCTGACTTATCTTCAGGCTTTACCGTACTGAACACCGGTAAATGCATCTTCGTCACGAATAGGAGATCCTTCATCTTGTTTCTCCATAAGTGGTAATTTGTACCATCAAGGGTGATCATCTTGTTTATCCTCGCCTCCATCTAGATCAAAGACTGACTAGCTCCTCGATCTAGGAAAAATCCTTGCGGTGAATAGTGCCCGTACAAGTAGTGAATTGAACTGATTCGATAATTCCCAGGAAAGATGGCCTAGCCGATCTCCTAAGACAGAATTATCATTCCAAGATAAATCCCCAGGAAACACTGAAGGAACAAAGGTTCATTGAAAATCCAGTCTCCTAGACAGGATTCACTTGCACAGTGTATTAATTCACAACCTTGCACTTGACAAAGCACAAACCTTCTGCTCTGCTACCAGTTGTTGGGCCCGGTGGCATTATCTTGCGGAAATAATATCACCTCACAAGGAAATAAACAAGTGGAGGACAACAAGATAAATGACACACAATATTTAACGTGGTTCACCCGAAATACTGGGCTACGTCCACATTCTCGATCCCACCGGAAAAACTTCCACTATAAAATAGCGGGTTAATGCATAAAAATGTCCTTTAACATTTTTATTTTCACTACTGTTGTCCCTAAAGAAAGTTTTGGGTAATTTATATCCCTCAACTTGTACCTAACCGAGTGAAGTTGTCCAATAACCTGCACTAACCGGTTTCGGATGTGGGACCCTCCTGCTGTTGAATAAAAAATTATTTTTCCTACTTTTTTTGGATTCCACGTCAGATTAGTAACTAAAAAAATCGTGGGTCCCACCCCATTATTCTAATTTATAAAAAATTTAATTTTTAAAAATAATTGGGGAAAAATGTAGGAAAATTTTAAATTTTACGGGATTACGAATTCTTGATGTGGGACACTCGTATATTTTAAACTGTGATTTCATTTTTGAATTTAAAATTTTACTAAAGTTTAAATTTTACATATTAATGATATGGGGCCTAATAAATTTTAAATTGCGAATTCTTTTTTGATTTCCTTATTCTTTTATAATATTTTTTTTATTATGAATCTAACTTGGATCCCGAAAAAAATATATGTATTTATTTTTTAAAATCAGATTATTGCATCTAGGACCCATACAATTTTTTCCAATTACAATCTTTTTTTTCATTTTTTTTAAAAATTAAAAAAACTAAAGCCAATCTGACGTGGAAAACAAGTACTGTACAAAAATAATTTTTTATTCAACATTAGGTGGGTCCCACATCCAAAACCTGATACTGCAGGTAATTGCACAACTCCACTCGGTTAGGCACAAGTTGAGGGATATAAATTAACCAATACTTTCTTTAGGGACAACAGTGGTGAAAATAAAAAAGTTAAAGGACATTTTTCTGCATTAACCCATAAAATAGCAGACTTACAAAGTGAGACCTCCCTAAAATAATTTAGGGGTAAAAGAAAACCTAGAGCTAAACCCAAAATAGTGTCCCACAAAAGTGTTTCCCGAAAAATACCCCCAAAGTATTTTTCCTCACTATTTTGTCACTCCCTATTTTAAGAAGGACAATTTTGCCATTTTCTAAATTTAGAAGGACCAACTTGTCATTTCTTAAATTTAGAAAGATTATATTTTTCTCTCTCACTCTTGCTTTGTGCGTTCTGCACTGGGATAATCTGCACTCTGCATGTCATAGCCTATTTATAGGCATCTCGTCAGGGACCAATTTATAGAAACTAAGAACTTCAGGGACTAAACTGCAAAATACTTTATGCTCCACTAACTGCTCCATTGTCAACCTGCACCACCTTCTGCAACCACTGCATCACTTACACCCACTGCTACCTTCATTTTTTTATTTTTTATTATTTACAGTGGTCCCCACATAGGAGGAAACCACTCAACATTATGGTCTCAATTAACAGGAAAGAGAGCTGAGAGAGAATAATGAGCTCCTAAAAACTAAGGTAAGGAATTATAAATTATGTATTGTTTGGAACATCGATCATAGTCTTGATGCAGCAACTTTATTTTGACTTGGCAGAAGAATAATTAAGTTTGGCAATTATTTACTTACAGATTGCAGAAATAAGAGAAGCAATAAGAGATGGCGGCCGCAATAGCACCACCAACCAAATAGAGGAAGGCACCATTGTTAACGAAGACCACCCAGACCATCACCAAGTGGTTGTTCTTCCTTCGGGACCATTACCAGTAACCCTGGATTTGCTTGGATCGCATACATGCTCCTGCAGGGAAGCAGCAAATGAGGATCACAACGACTAAGCTTCATCGTGAGAGAATGCTAAATCAATTACTACTATTTACTATATATAGATTCTAAAACTTCCATCCGAGTGAAATAAATGGGTGCACAGCATAAACAACCTAATTAAAGGTCTGAAACATAGTCGTTGCTAGGACTCAAGCCCGGGCCAAACGTGTATAATGCAAGGAGCCAACCACCAAGCTACCTAGCAATTTATGATTACTTATTACCATATATATACAAAAATACAATCTAGGGGGGGCCTTGCTCCCCCTAATACCGCCCCTGCTAGCAAGGAATAGATTGCGTGGAGCATCGGACCACGCTTATATGTAACAATAAGCAGAAGAATGAGTAACACTGCATCATCATCATCATTCATCGCTGAAAATAAAAATATGTAGTTGTGTGCTTCAGTACATCAAGTTATATGGTAAGCGCCGACTCTATTACTACTTGTCACTTTAGACCAGAGCGAGTGCTTAAGTGGAATTGCTTCACTGTGAAGTGAGTGAATTGAAGGGATCTATATATGGGATAATTGCATCAGAGGTCCTACAACATTTTCTGAAAACTTATTTGAGTCCTAAAATCAGAAAACGACTCATTTAAGTCCTATAACATTTAAAAAGAATACTAATTGAGTCTCCGTTTATGATTCCGTTAAATTTTCTGATATCTTTAAGAACTTTTAGTCCTTAAAAGTATATATAATATTATTTTATTCCCCATACTTTTCTAAAATTTTCATTTTAATCCTTTATAAAATAATAAAAAAATAAGAAATGAGCGACTCGAAACACTAAATACATATTATTACGTATATTAGATTTTATGATTACAAATTTAGGATAAAAAATAAAGTAATAAGCCAAACATACTAAATCCTAAAATCCTAAATTCTAAACCCTAAACCCCGAAATCAAAAACACCAAATTTAGAAATTCTCAACTTTATATCATAAATCTCTAAATTTTAAATCTTAAAAACCTTAAAGACTAAATCATACACCCTAAAGTCCTAGACTCTAAAACCTAAAGCCTAAATTCTATTCTCTAAAAATCTTAAACCCTCATTCTTATATCTTAAACCCTAAAAACCAAAAACCAAAAACCTTAAACTCTAAATCTAAAAATATTAAAACACTAAATCCTAAATTCTAAACCCTTAACCTTAAAATATTAAATCTTATACTCTAAAACCTCAAACTCTAAACCCTGAAATCCTTAACTTCATATCATAAACCGCTAAATTCTAAATCCTAAAAAAGTTAGATCCTAAATTCTAAAACTTAAATCCTAATCTTTAAACCCTAATAACCTAAACTTTAAATCCCAAAATTTTAAAATACTAAACCCTAAACCTTAAATTCTTATACCAAAAATCTTAAATCCGTAATCATAAGAAATCTTAAACCCTACACCCTAACACCCTAAATCCTAAACCCTAAACATTAATATAACAACCCGGGTAAAATTTATGTTTTTACCGAGACTGTAAAAAGCTTAGTATAGTAATTTACCTTATGAAATTAATCTTGGATAATTATTTCAGGGTAAATTATGCATCGGATTCTGAAACCGACCCTTGCCCCACGTTCCCGATTTTTCTGCGAATTTTACGTACCAGAGTTGGTATTTTTTCGGGTCCAGGAATCTCGAGAAAAGTCAGGTTTATCCTCGAATTATCGGGCCATAAATAAAGTCAAGGGGGTATTATAGTTATTTTATGGTCCGGAAGGGACACGCCTCACATGCAGCACAGTACTACATAATTGAGGTAGCTGAATTATGCAGCCTGTGAGCCGCCTCTTCCCTGTGATACCCGTGATACCCTGCGTTTTTCTCTCCAAGCCTCGTGTCCCTGCACGCCATCACCTGCAACATACCACTGCCTCACCTGCAAAACCACCACTGCAATTCACTCACAAAACCAGGAAAAAAAAAAAACACGACACCAACCACCACACACTGCCGTTTAGGCAACAACCACACCACACCAACCACCGACGCCACCACCCGAGAACACCACCACCAGCCACCGAGACCACCACCTGCAACCCACGACCAACCACCACAGCATCGCCACCTTCTCCCTTCTTTTCCTCCCCTCTTCCTCCTCGTCGTTTCGCTCGCTCGCCGCTGCAAACCGCCGCCACGACGCTGCCACCAGACGACCCGACCGCACGATCCACCTACTGCCGCGCCTCGCCGTTCGCCTGCAGCTACCATCAACAACCGTTGCCTCTTCTGCCACGACACCAGCCTTCCTCGTGCTGCTCCTCCCCGTCGCCCGTGCCGCCTCGATCCGCCGTCTGCAACGCCGCCCTCACCAAGGTGAGTTGCGGGTTGAAGAAGACCCGGTTGGGTTGATTTGGGCTGTTGTGGTATGGGTCTGGGCATGGCGTGGGCTTGTGGCTCATGCCTTGGTCTGGGCCTCTCCACCTGGGCCAGGGGCTGACCTGTTGGTTATCTTCTTTGGGCTTGACTGTTGGCCCAATCCGGTTTTAATAATTAAAAGAAAAAAAAGAAATTCTAGAAAAAATAAAATTAAAGATTACAAAATATATATTCTGGAAATTAATTGAGGAAAAAAATATAATAATAATAAGGTTTATATTTATGGAAATAATACTTTGGAAAAAAATATTATATGGTAAATACCTTTGATATATGTTGTGATAATTACTTTTGGGAAGGGATATATATATGTACGTTAGCATTGGAGAAATTATTTTATGGTAAGTATATTTTTGAAAAAATATGGTAGAAAAGTATATACATGGTATACAATTGTATTTGTGAAGATAAATGAAATAAGTACTTTGACATAATATTATTTTTGGGAATCGACGTAATTATAACAAGATTTATATCTTTTAAAAAAATGCTATATGGTAAAATACTTTTTAGAAAAGGATATGTATGCTACGAAATATTTCGAAAAATATATATATATTTATGGTAAATATTTTCTTTGGGAAAAGAATATAAATACTCATGGAAAATATTTTGGAAAGGGTATTAACAAAGTATGTACCGGAATAATAACCGGGTATAAGTATAGTATGGTATTTTGGCACATGAATAGTAAATGGTGAATTATGATGATAACGGAACGTAACCCAAGATGATCACCGAGTGGGCGTAGTGTTTTACTTTGCGGTTTACAGTATTAGTTACCATTTGCATATCACGATTGTGCATCTTATATGTGCATATATTATTGTTTGATATAGGAGCTGATAACGAGCAGTATCCCTAGGAACCAGAGCCGGCACAATTTGAGGACTTTCAGGAGTAGGGAAATCGGCTAAGGTGAGGATGGATAACCTTTGATATGTTGCACATAATACTGTGTTTGTTTCTCTGGTAATTATTTGTTTGATTGAACTGCTGAGCCAATTGGGTTAGTTGTGGTGTTAATGCTGTTGTTGTTGATTTGTTGATTGTGGATAATCTAAGATAATTGAATAATTGGAAGTTGTGTTGACGACTTTATTGTCACTTGGAAAGTAGTGGTACGACTCGATGGTTAGAGACTGTTTTGTGGTGGCTATGATCTGAGTTACTTGTGATAAGCATGTCTATGCTTGGGATGTCTATCCCGGTTTATTATATTTTTGGGATGTCTATCCCTGGGATCTATTTTTGGGATGTCGATCCCTAGGCTCTCTTGGTTTGATCTAGCACCCAGAACATGTTAATAACCAGGTACAACCCTAGCTTGTCCAGTGACAGGGCCCTGAAGATAAAATTGGAAAATTATATTGTCGTTTGGCAAAACAGCCTCAAAGTCATATGAACAAGCAATCACAATGTGACAAACAGCCTCAAAGTCATATGAACAAGCAATCACAACAGCAGAATTATAATACAGCATCATATGCAACAGAACAGCAGCGGAAGACTCTATGCACATGCAGCGGGTATGCATCCGGGGTCAGGTGGAGAAGAAAGCAGCAGCCATCGAACATTGTACCTGAACTACGAAACAACTCAACCTACGGGATCAAACCCCGCAGGCGAGGGGTAAGTCCGAAGTGCTCACCGGCGAAGGATAAATAGAGATATGTAGTCAACCATAATACTTTCGAAGTAAACACAGACAAATACAACACAACGATTCTACCAAAACACAACTGAGCCAAGACCAAAAGAATATTTATTATTATTACCAATTTTATCTTCCGGGCCCCTGTCACTGGACAAGCTAGGGTCGTACCTGGTTATTAACTAATTCTGGATGCTAGGCCAAAACACAATCCGCGATCAACATCCCAATAACAACAAATCCGGGATCAACATCCCAATAACAACCAATCCGGGATCAACATCCCAATATCTAAATCATCCGGGATCAACATCCCAATAACAACCAATTCGGGTTCAACATCCCAATATCTAAATCATCCGGGATCAACATCCCCAATATCCAAACCAAACCGGCCATGACACCATAGAACTAGCCTCTAACCATCTAGTCATACCACTACTTTCCACGTGACAATTAAATCATCATCTCAAATTCAGTTCCAATTCCATTACTCTTTCATCAACTATCCAACTTTCTATTATCTCAGATTATTCCACAGACCGAACTATCAACAGACTCATAACATCAAATATTCATAGTTATCAGTTCAACATTAATCTCAACACAATATCCACAAGACTAATCACAATCCAACAACAGCAACAACAATATCCATAACAATCAAATAACTAACAATGATCATCTCAGTAGTTCAATCAAACAACAAAAACATACACAGTATTACGGGCACATATCCAAGATTATCCATCCTCACCTTAGCCGATATCAATTATGGAAGTGTCCAACAAACTCCAAGTCTGGTTCCTCAGGTATCTGCTCGTTATCAACTCCTATATCAAACAAATAATATGCACAGATAAGATGATATGCAAATGCCATGCTAATACTGTGTACCAAAAAATAAATACTAACTCGTCTCGGCTACTGCCTCGGGTTATTTCTCCATTATCATCATAATTCACCATTTATTTCCAGTGTCTAAAATATTCTATACTTATACCCGGTTATTATTCCGGTATAATTTTTTTGATAATACCCTTTCCAAATATTTTTCCCTCATAATAATTATTTTATACCATATATATTTTTTCCCCAAAATCACATTTTCCTGAATATTACTTCTCAAAACTATTTTCTTTTCCAGAGTTATTATTTTATTATTATTATTATTATTATTTCCCAAAATATATTTTCAAGAGAGTAATATAATTATAGTCATTTCTTTTTAAATTCGGGATCAGCCTAAAGGAGGTACTATTCCAGCCCAACCAATAGCCCACACCCAAGCCCACCATCACATTCGGCCCAGGTGGACATCCGGGTCAACCCGACCCAGCGCCTCGACCCGGCGGTGTGATGGACTCGGGTTGTCGGGTAGTCTTCAACCCAAGGATTTGCTCACCTTGGTGTGCTCGACGGGGACGTGAAGGCACGGGCAGAGACGGAGGCACGACGCGATACGAGAGGAAACGCGGCGAGAGAGGCGCTCGTCTGCTGGTGGCTGTAGGCGGTGGTGCAGCAGGCGGCGAGGGAGGAGCGGTCCGTAGGCGTGTCGTCGGGTAGAGGGGCGCGACGGGGAAAGAGTATAGGAGAGGGGCTGCTGGTGGCGGCGTGACCACGTGCGAGGGGAAGAGGAGGCGTTGGCCGGTGGTCGTGGTGGTTGGTGGCGGCAGTGGGTAAGGAAGGAAGAAGAAAGGAGGAAAAAGAAAGGGAAAGGGGAGAGGGGTTGTTGCAAAACGACGTAGTTTTGCAGGGTGTGTGTGTTGCTTTTTTTTTTTCCTTTTCTGGTATAGCTTTGAGGTTGCACTGGTTATGGAGACGAAGGAGAAACTGAAGCTGTATGCTTGCAGAAGATGGTGGTATTGGTTATGAGGTTTTGCTGGGAGGAGATGGTGTGCACTGGGAAAAAATAAGAAACACGGCAAAAAGAAAACATGCAGTGTGTGGTACTGGTAAGGCATGAGGGTCACTGGAAAAAGCAGAGCACGGGCAGTACAGGATAGAGGCGGCGCAACCCACAGTTATGCACTACTGTGCGGCTTGTAAGGCGGGTACTGTCCGGACCAGAAAATAACCATTATACCCCCTTGACTTTATTTCTAGTCCGATAACTCGGGGTTAAACCTGACTTTTCTGAAAATTCTTGGACCCGAAAAATTCCAACTTTGGTCCAAAAATCCGCAGAAAAATCCCGAAGGTGGGACAGGGCTCGGTTTCGGAATGCAATGTATAGGTTACCATAAATTAATTACCCATGATTAATTTTAATAGTAAAAACTGTATAAAAACTTTTTACGGTACCGGTAAAAACGTAAAAATTACCCGGGCTGTTACATTTGGAATTTAGAATTTAGAGGTCTATGATATAAAGTTAAAGAATCTAGAATCTAGAATTTAGAATTTAAAATCTTAAGAGTTTAATGTTTAGTATTTTAAGGTTTAAGGTTTAAGATTTACAGTTTAGTGGTTTATTATTTTAGAGTTTAGAGTTCAAGGTCTTATAATTTTTTAGGGTTAGGATAGAAGACTAAGGATATAATGTTTAGAGTTTAGAATGTATGATTTAGAATTTTTGGATTTTTTTCTTTAGGGTTTAACATTTTTAAAATTCAAAATTTAAAGATTTAGGATATAAAATTGAGAATTTTAGAATTTAGTATTTTTAGTTTTTGTATTTAGGGTTTAGAATTTAAGAATTTAATATTTAGTATTTCTACCTTACTACTTCACTTTGTATCCTAAATTCTAAACCTTGAAGGCTAATATACATAGAGATATATGCATTTAGTGTTTCGAATTGCTCTTTTTTTATTTTTTTATTATTTCATAAAGGATCAAAATTAAAATTTTAGAAAAGTATATGGACTAAAATATTATTACATATACTTATAGGGACTAAAAGTTCTTAAAGATAACAAAAAATTTAACAGAATCATGGACAGAGACTAAATTGGTGTTCTTTTTAAATGTTGTAGTACTTGAATGAGTCGTTTTTCGATTTTAGGACTCAAATAAATTTTCTTAAAATGTTATAAGACCTCCGGTGCAATTATCCTGATCTATATATATATCAAACTATGAACCTGTGCACCTAACCTTGGTTTGTGTACGATTGTGACTTGGGAAAAGTGTTAATGTTAGGTGATTCATCATCGTCTTTAAGGCTAACGTAGTTCACCGACCTTGATGTTCAAACCCAGTCAAAAGAAGAGGAATGCCCTGCCCACCGACCTCTATGGTCAAATTTTGAGGAGTGGCCACTGGGAAGACCACCAATTTGTTTAAGTCGGTCTTTGCAATTGCATTCTCATTATTACTATCACATAGATAAAAAAAAAAATTATTTTTCTCCGATTTTACATTTACTGTGTTTATTTATTTCAGTCAAGTTGTCCTCTCACAATTTAAATTGTGTTACGATTGTTTATTTTATCTCTTACATTTCCAGTTAAGTTATCCTTTGGGTCACATGGTTTATTTTACACATTATTGCAAGTAAAACTGTGGTAATGCTAACAGATATCACGCGGGGTCCACGGGTTGCCTACTTTTTATTCATTTTTTTTCTTAAATTGAATTATTATTATAAATAACATGTTAATGGAAGAATTTCATAAAGGAGGAGTGAAGAAGAAGATGGAGAAGATGAAGGGAAGAGCAAAGCAAGCTCTCATTTCATGCTTTCATCGTATTTTTCTCTCCCAAAATACACAGGTTATATAGCCTTATGAAGAACTATTATGGTAGGTGGTACAACAACTATTCACTATTCGTCACATTTTTCATAACACTCCCCCTTGAATGTTGTTGTACTTTGGATAGAATACGCTTTTTGAATAACTGCTTCATTAAAAACCTTACCAAGAAAAACCCAGTGGGATAAAAACTTGGTGAAGGAAAAAAAAGTGCAGTGCGTAGTCTACTCCCCCTCATATTAGCCTCCCTTGATGTCGTTGTATCCTTGTCAACTTCTGGTGACGTGTGCTTTGTCCGATCACTTTTGATGCGTTACTACTTTAATTCGACAGTATAGGCAGCATTATCTTCATAATTTGTTGTTGGTGCATCTTTCTCGCCATCTTGCTTTTGTGGTCTCAATGATATAACAATTTCATGTGTAAAGTTGTAGCAGATGTCCGTCTGTGCTTTATGTGGATCAAATAAAGGTATAATATCATGTCTACTATATCCCGAAGATAAGAGTAACATCATATCTTGCCAATAAGCTTAAAGCTTCAGGCTTCATGTTACGAGTAAAATAAATTTCACTTTGATAGGGTACTTCAGGACCGATCATAACACGGTATTTGGAAGCTTCTTCAGGAGTTCCAAAAATATTTAAATCACAAAAATAATAGAAATTCATATATGAACTAATTATATCAAACACATAGAGCATATATGCAAGAATCATTGTAAATACCCAAATTGTTTCAAACTATATGAAGCTCAACTAAATTTTGTGTATTCCCGGGAATTCGTTGCTTCAGGCAACTTGGATCCTTCAAGGATCTTCATGTATATGTCATGACTTATAGATCCATCATAATAGGCTGTAATAGCATCCATTAGATGAATTTCTAATTATTTTTATGTAATGCCAGACTTATCAAATTCTGAAAATAATTGCATCCACCATAGGGGAGTATTTCTCCTCCTAATTAATTATCAGGTCGTTGGGTGAAAAATTTGTGCTACAAGCCTTGCTTTACATCTCACTATTGCATTTCCTGCACAAATACCCATTTTATGACCAGTCGAATTTTACACCATCTGGTGTACAGACTACAGGTCTGAAACTTTTTGAGCCCAATACAACCTTAATTACATTTCTCTATTTTGGCCAATCACTCTGCGCCTACATTCATCAATGTAGGTTCATGATCCTCATTTTTATAATATTTAGTGCTATATAAAATAAATATTCCAAGTATTCCGTCAACGGTTATTTTATGTCGGTTCCTTCTTATTCCTGACACTGTAATTGAGATCTCACCATACACATTTATTTCAGGTACCTGAGTTACTTCTTTGAACTTTATCAATTGTGTCAGAAAACCTCTTCTGGAGGATTTTTCTCTACTTGAGAACTTTTAATATGAACCTCTACGGGAGGTCTTATTTTCTTACCGGGGCCATCTTATCTCTTTGCTCCTTTTTCTCTATCGAGAATGCTTGTTTTCTTTGGGATCCGAGTATATTCTACGCTTCTGGCGTACTTTGGATTCATTTGCATATTTTAATTGTTCTCCAGGAACATTATTTCGAGCAGGAGCATTCGCAGCTGGTATGGTCACATTTTTCAAATAAATATGTCTGGCAATTGACTTATCAAATTTTGCAAATGAATTATCTTTTGAACTTTAGGTTCATACTAATTCGTTTGAGGATCAAAAATAGATATTGAATAACATTTTAATTATATCTTGATTCAGCTGCTTATTTCCTCCCCCTGATGTTGGGTAAACACTTTAAGCAAATATGTCTCCAATCTCAAATTAATAGTTTCAACTACTTTGTAACTGATGGAGATTTTATACCCAACATCTATTCCCTGCCTTCTTTAAAAGACCGATTTTACTATGCTGTGGTGGAGCATTAAATACTGTACAACCAATTGTCTGAAGGTGGAAGATACTAGGTTCGTAACCATGAACCAATGGGGAGATCTTATGATCGTATGATATCTTATTGGCTTGATGCACATTTGCTGCGTGTAAAATACCATGTTCTCAAACAGTAATATCTCTTTAGCAATGGTCCTGCAATCAATTAGAAATGTTCGCCCAGAACGGTTTGGGTTTATTTCCAACAATATACGTTATCCATTGAAGAGATATACCAGCATTATCAAGACATATAGTCTTACAAGATAATTAGGGATGTGTACCCGCAATTGGCTTAATCAGAATAAGCGCGCAACATACCAACTTGCGTATAATAAGCACACAATATACCATCTAGTCGATGCATCGATTTATAACAATAAAATTACCTAGATGGTTAACACGACGGATTTATTAGTCCGCGTATATATCCCTGAATTATTCCCAAACTTGCTGGTGATTCTAGGCCAATCTTACCTTAGGTAGGCCGTATAATTAATTTTGCAGCAAACAAACACGTGGAAATTCATTGATTGTAAAACTTCTTGTTTTTCAATGAATGACCAAATAAATTTCGTGCATCATTATTGACCTGGGATGGCCCATCCGGTCATGCCAAACAATAAGTCCATGTACCAACTTCAAGTTGGTGGCAGCTTCAGGCTGCTATTTATGTGCCAGCTTTAGGCTGGATATAATAACTTAAGAAAATAATTTACCAATTTCTGGCTGGTGCATAGGAGGTATATATCACATATCTATCTGCCAACTTCTAGTTGGTCTCAGCTTCGGGCTGTGCAAACTGTGTATTTGAACACTTAAAATTGCTAGTTTCAGGCTAGTGCATTCCAGCTTCTGGCTGGATATGGTAAGTTTCAATTACTCAATTGCTAGCTTCAGGCTGCAATACATGTGTCAATATTATGCTTATTTCTGCCACTCATGTCGGAAAAGATCAGAATTATTGGACAATAATTAAAGTAGTGGCAAACTTTTCAAAAAACAAAACCTCGAAGATTGAAAAACTTTGGAGTTTACTGACAAATAATGCAAAGTTTTAATTACCAAAAAATCTTCTGGATCTTTTCAGAGACAGAAAAAAGGGGTCCACATTTGAAAAATTGACACCTAGCTGTCTAATCTCAGACTATAAGAAAGGGAGGCGGTTGAGACAGGAAGATGCAGAAAACTCAGAAAACTCAACAAGATAAGAAAAATGCCTTCCTCAGCTACTGTTTTCTTTGTTGAGGGTGCCTCTCTAGGAAGAAGGAATAGGTTAGCTTATAGCATGGTGAATGAGCAGCAAGAGGAATTACCGAATGATCTGGCGAGAATTCCTCGTTTAGTGTTTGTTGATGAACTTTATTCATCTAGGTTCTTTGTAACTCCTATGGAAGAAACATTCTTCTTAGAGGACCAAAGCAATCTAAGGGCTTCCTTTTATGGCTCGACTAACTCTATTATGTTTTTCATATCTGATAGACTGCAGGAATTTCAGCTACAGCCTTCATGTCAAATTTTAAATCAAAGCAGTTATTTTCAGGTATCCATGATGGCTCGGAGCGTCCCAAGGGTGACTGGGTTACCACCTACATGGCCTAAGGTACGACTTCTACTATGGAATTGCAGGGGTGTAGCAAGAAGGTCCCAAGATTTTGTGCGTACCTTAAGGGATCTGAAGAATCAGTACAAGCCTAACATGGTACTGATTACTGAGACTTTGTGGCAAGCAGGAGAAAATCATGGTGTAATCCCATTCCGTTTTCCTACAACGAATCGGTTTGAGATACCTGGAGAAAACAATATGGGTGGCATGTGGTTCTCCTAGAACGACAGTGTTAGGGTCAACATCAACAACGAGGCTCAGAGTTTTAGAGTCAATGTTGTACCCAACAGATAAATAACTGTTAATACTCATGTATGAGAACCTCTTTGAATGTTCTCCATTTATGGATCCATTTATGCAGTAATAATATGCATGTTTGCTCTTAGCTTTGCCATTATTATCTCATTCACGGCCACATGGCACAAATAATTATACTGTCTCATTCGCTTCAGGGAATAGAGCAGAGTCAATTTAACGGGATCCATAATATTATCTTTTATTACTGTAAGTGGGAATTTCTGTACTCTTCAAGAGTATTTGCTCTTCCAAAACGTAAATATATGATCTTCTAGATCATAGTAAAGCATGCGTTCTTCAGAAACATTTTCAAACTTATGCTCTTCTAGAGCGTACAAATCTTTTTCTCGTTTGGAGATTGTACATGTTATGTAAAATAGTTGACATCCACACATATAACTCTCCCCCTTAGATGTCAACTTGCTTTGTCTCCAGGACAAATGTTTGAGCCATTATTCTACAAACGATTATAATAACAGTAAAGTAAACATAATAAAATAAAATATAACAAATAATAATTAAACAGAACATAAAATAAAAGCTTTCAATAAAAATGACTTGCGCCTTCAGGGTAAGCAAGAACAATATCCATCTTCTGGGGGTCGTATAATAGCCATCTTCTGGTGGTCATATCTTTCTTCAATTTTCCTCAAAGATCTGCGGGATCTTTTGGCAGTAAGACATCCAGTCTTTGTTTTATTTTCTCCTTTATTGAGTCTTCTAGACTCTTTTAGTCTTCCAGACTATTATCTTTTAAATTCATTTTAGCGCCCGTAACAAATTTCTTCCGAAAATTTTAAGGGCTGCGGAAAACCGAATCACATGATTCCAAAAATTAAATAAAGACATAATTAAAATAAATAAACATGGGCCCTTTTCTGATTAGCCCAATTAAAAATAAATAAAGAACCGAATGATAAATATGATGGGCCATGTACGAGCCCAAGCAAAAACGTAAATGCAATAGGCCTTTTAATAGCCCAATCGTAATGT
Source organism: Turnera subulata (assembly GCA_028386065.3). Classification (NCBI taxonomy): domain Eukaryota; kingdom Viridiplantae; phylum Streptophyta; class Magnoliopsida; order Malpighiales; family Passifloraceae; genus Turnera; species Turnera subulata. The sequence continues at coordinate 396,447 of JAKUCV010004624.1, forward strand.
TAAAACATAAAAAAATATACTTACTTGATAAAAGGCGGCTTAGCCGGCCAATAAATGAAACAAGGCGGCTTTGTCGGCCAATAAAGAGATAAGGCGGCTTTGTCGGCCAACAAATAGATAAGGCGGCTTAGCCGGCCAATATTGAATACTAGGTAAAACATGATAATAGAGGGCATATACGCTTACTCGATAAATCTTTCAGCAGTATAAATTCTCCCCTCTTTTTATTAAGCAGATGATTTTTTTTTCTTGTTTTTCTCTCTTTTTCTTTACTCCTGTTTTTCCCTTTTTTCTTTCTTTCTTTTCCCTTTTTTCTCTTTTTTTTTCTTTTTTTTGATTGACCGGGCCGTGAACAGTACCGGCCCAGCCTTTTTTTTTTTTACAGTGGGCAGAATAGTGCCAGCCCAACTGCCCAGCCCAGGACCCAACCCGCAGCCCGGTCGCGCATCCGGATCAGGAACGTCGGGTCTAGTCTGCGTGGTCGGGTCTGCAACTCTCATCGCGTGTTGCAGCGGCGGCGGGATGACGTGCAGCGAGACAAAGAGCAAGGCGAGGTGTGCGGTACAGGCGAGCGAACGGCGGCACGAGGAAGGAGGTGGAGCGGCGTTGTCGGCAGGGCACAAGGGAGGAGATGGGTCGGGTCGCCGAGCTTGACGCGCAATGAGGCGGCGGGAGGTGGATGCGAGGAAACAGTAGGGGACGTCGTGGCGGCGGGAGGTGGATGCGAGAAGGGAGGCCGGCGTCACGGGAGAAGGCTGACTCCAGGTGGGGGGCAGACCCGACGAGCCTTGTCGGGTCGTTAGGCATGGCCGTCGGGTTTTTCTCTCCCGGAGGCGCGTCCGGCGGTGGCAGAGGGCGGGGAAGGTGCCAGACGATCGGCAACGGCAAGGGGAGCACGCCGGAGTGGGCGGTGCGGCGATTTGGAATGACTCGGTGTGAACAGTGCCGAGGGGGGTGACATGGTGCAGTTCCATCTTCTTCAATTCTTCACGTTTCTGGTTTTTGGGTTTTTTTTTCTTGCACTGATTTTCTTCAAAAACTCGGGTAGAAGTCGATCGTGCTGATAACGTATTATAAATAACATGTTAGTGGAAGAATTTCATAAAGGAGGGGTGAAGAAGAAGATGGAGAAGATGAAGGGAAGAGCAAAGCATGCTCTCTTTTCATGCTTTCATCGTATTTTTTCTGTCCCAAAATACACAGGCTATATAGCCTCATGAAGAACTATTATGGTAGGTGGTACAACAACTATTCACTATTCATCATATTTTTCATAACAATTATTGTTTTAAAAACTCTTTTTAAATATGTAAATTGTTTGAATGTAAATCTTTTTCTTAGATGAATTTAAATGAATAAACACGGGCCTCTCGCGATTGGTAAAAAGAAATATAAAATTCCCCAAATTGAACTCTTTCTCGTTCGTATCTCTAGCTCTTCTCTTCTTTGTCGTCCTGGTGGCATCGTCCATGCTGCCATTGCAGTTGCAGTTTCCGTTGACGCTTCTACTTCAATTATTGCCCGTTGTCGCAAGATTATGGCACAAGCTTGCGCATCGAAATTGGCAGGAGAGGAAGAGGACTAGGTGGTACTGCGCCTCTAGTCCCTGCTTATGGTGGTACTGTCGACTTCTTCTTCAACCGCTTCGTTCTCGATCGGAACCACTATCCTCGGCGTCACTTACAACGACAACATCGTTCCTGGATCCGGCTCCCACACAAGCACATGTCTCTCTCCCTCTCCCTCTCCCTCTCTCTCACTCTCTCTCCCCCTTCACCTTCATTTTCCTATGGATACCCTAATTTGATTCAACTAGTTAGCTACTCTACAATCCATCGGTCTTTTAAACCGGCATCGTTCCGGATTGATATTGTTTTTTTAATTTTTAATTTTTTCTCTCTCTATGTCCAGCATTGTTCCAGGACGAGCTGCTGCTGGAGTTGGCACTGAGGTGGAGGAGGAAGGATGTTGCAGCTATTTTCCTACGATGAAGGTGAGGAGAGCTTTCTGGAAGGCGGAGGTGGCGACTAATGTCACGACCTGGGGATTGTGTGCACATGAGTCCTAATATTGGGTTAGATTGTGTACGAACTTGGACTGTATGGTGAGGGCTTACTTGTATGTTAAGATGACCACTTAATGTATTGGGTAGGTTTAGTCTTTATGTGTTTGGGCCTGGTCAGCTAAAGTCCATAAGGAGGTGGATGAGTGGATAGCAAGTCATGCTCCTAACTTCTAGGAGAAGGCGAGCTAACTTTTAAGAGAGAGCCTTGTGTTTATTATAAATAGACATGAGGAGGTATTTGATGGGTGTGAATTATTGTTAGGTTTTTCTAATGATGATAACACAAGTATTCTCCCAAATTATTTCTTCTTTTCCTATTTTATTTTTTGTAGTAGATTCTCTACTGTGTTTATGTGTGTTGAAGGCTTACAATCAAGAGGATCATCTTAGTTGGCCATACTCTTGCCTTCTTACAGGAGATAGCAGAGCAATCGAATGGGTGACACGACGAAGACCTGAAAAGTTATCGCGAGTGGAGCATGACGAAAGAGGGAGTTGCCCGTGATGTTCTGTGCTTGCCATAACTGCTTCGAAGGGAGACTTTGCTTGTCGGATTTTTCTGTTAAATTGGAAGGATAAGGTCAATTATTTTACCGATGTTATATTCTAATTCAAACGCGAATTTTATTGAATGATATCAAGTTTGTTTGTGGATTGGAGGCAGTAGATTTTTTTTTTGTGAAATTCCCTAGTCGACTCTTGTGTTTACTTAGCGTGGGTTGAGTGTGCTGGTGCGATTAGTGGGTGTTCATAGGACGGAATTGGTGTGTTGGTTGGACTTTCTTGGGCAGGATTGGCGCACTGGTTTGGATGAAGAGGGCTCGACTAGTTGTTGGTGGGTGCACGGCTGCTCACAAGCATCACATTAGTAGGGGAAGGCAAAGAATTAGTGCAACGTTGGTGACTCCTTAGTGTGCTTCTTGGGCCATTTAAATGCATAGATGGTGCTCTTTGAGATAACCAACTGTCTTGGATAAAACAAGTTTGTAGTCTCTCCTTGTTGCTTTGTTTTTACACAAATTGTTATCCTTGGTTGAGTTGGATTTTGTTTGAGCTTGTGTTGGATTGGAAGGGTTGACTGACGAGTAGGAACTTGTCTTCATCAAACTTTCTTATTATTTTGCTTCACAAGGGAGAGTAGAATCAATTGGTCTTTGTGTTATTTTGTTTCTACAATTTTGATTTCTTGGTTATTGTTGGTGCAAGGTTGCACATACTTGGTGTTGTTGTTGTTTTCTTGCCGATTTGTGGGTGCTCTTTGGAGTTACAATTGGCTTGGTGTTTGGACAACAAGGTACAAGGGACTTTTTAACATCCAGGGGTGACTTTAGCATGCAGAGAAGTGGAAGGATTTAGGCCTAGTCCTTGCATGAAGAAGGTGGCGCTTGGTTGAGTTGTTACACTATAACTTGCTTGTGAAGGTTGTTCTGTCTTGACATAGAGTTTGGAACATAGGTCCACCTTTACGTGGAGAGGATGACGGAGTCGACAGATGAGTTGGCACTGTGTTTTATTGAAAATAAAGCGTCAATGAAGGATACTGTACAGGAGACTGAAGGAGGACCATGGGAGAGAGCTACAACGAAGCCAATCCAAATCGAAGACGAAGCATAGGTCAAAATCGATTTCGATAAATCCTTGGAATTCCTTGGATAAGCGGATGTGTGATCATGAGGAACAGTTTCAGATGGAGGATAGTTTCCTATCATCGGAGGTGGTTCAGGACATGTGTGCACAAGAGTCCTAATATTGGGTTAGAATGTGTACGGGCTTGGATTGTATGGTGAGGGCTTACTTGTATGTTAAGATGACCACTTAATATATAGGGAAGGCTAGTCTTTATGTGCTTGGGCCTTGTCAGCTTAAGTTGATAAGGGGATGGGCGAGTCGACACCAAGTCAAGCTCCTAACTTGTAGAAGAGGGCAAACTAGCTTTTAAGAGAGAGCCTTGTATTTATTATAAATAGACATGAGGGGGTGTATGATGGGTGTGTATTGTTATTAGGGTTTTCTAATAATAATAGCACAAGTATTCTCCCAAATAATTTATTCTCTTACTATTTTATTTTCTCTAGTAGGTTCTCTACTATGCTTGCATGTGCTGAAAGGTTACAATCAAGAGGATCATCTTGGTTGGATGCACGGGGGTGTTATTCCGCTGCACCACACTCTTGCTCCATGACACTAAGGCCCGAGCAGGTGGCAACCAGTCTTCGGTTTAAGGAATGATATGGATTCGTTGGTGGGTTGCAAATGTTGGCCCAAAAGTGGCTAAAGGGGGGGGGGGTGGTTGAATTAGCCTTTTCTGATTAAAAACTAATTTAGCGTCTCTAATGCCAAACTGTTTTAATCTCTGGATTTTGTGTTTAGGACTACTAATGAGCACACTAATTGAAATGCAAAGAGGAAAGGTTAGAGACAATTTGGACACAGGATTTATAGTGGTTCGCCACACAGGACTACCTCCACTACTCAAGGATCCCCCCTTGAGATTTCTAACACACTCTATTATGGTTTTGCACGGGTTCAACCAATAACCCTTAGTACAAGTTTTTCTTTAAGCTCAACTTTAACCTCAGACACTCAACACAAAGCTTTCCCTAGCTTTGTCTTACACAAACCCACTGATAGAAAGTGTACAATTTAGTACTACAACTTTTCTCTTCAAATATTTTCTCTCAATGTATGAACTAAGAAAAGTTTCTCTCTCTTTCTCTTTGCTTGATTGAGAATTGCAAGTGCAACTATGTTTGCTTGAATTTTGAAACTCGGTATAGCAGCTTTAAAGTTCTCCTTGAATCAGCATCACTTTATATATGCAAGTTGGATGGTTTGAATTCAAAAGATCCTTTATGTGTCCCTTTCCATCCAGCTGTTTTGTCTCCCGAGGTGCTAGAGCGTCAACGTTCATAATGCCTGTTGTCCCTTTCACTTTGGCACGAGATCTAGCGGTCTGCAACTTTTTGTCATTGATGTCATTGTTTAGCATAGTCCTAGGTTGGTCCTAGGAAGTTTGAATTCAGCTGACATTTGATTTGTTTAAGGTTTCATTGATTCATATTCCACAAATGGTAGTGTCCTAGGTTGTTTGACCAATGCCCATAGGTATTAAACAAATCAAGTCATATGGTTGGCTTTTTGTTGAAAGCGATAAGTCAACTCCACTAACACATCCTCCAATCCCACTCACACTTCTTCCCACATGTTGATCACGATTTGACCACCTTTGTGAGCTGCAATTCATTATTAAAAGCACAAGATGCTATACATATGTTTGTCATAATCAAAACTTAGTTAGTGCATTTAATTATATAATAATAATTGACATATTAAATTGTATTTAAAGGCATATTATAATATTATAATCAATGTCACAATTTAATCAATGCCTTATGTTAATAATCATACTTAATTAGGCTTAAGCATACTTAATTAACCTTAATCATCTTTCTAATCATCAACCGATTCACATTCTCCCCTTTTTTTATGATGACAAACCTTAAACTATGTGGAGATGTGAATTTTGTGTATTCTAAGCTCCCCTTCAACAAATGCTCCCCCTATCTAAAATATTTTTCCAATTTGTGCATCATTCAAATGGTTAGAGCATACGGAGCAGAAAAATAAATTGAGGACATAAAATTTATAAAGCTACATTATATTAAAAGAGAAAGAACATGTCGAAAAACACAGATCCGCATGCTCCCGAACCTAAATCTCTCCCACAAACCTAGTAAAAATCTCTCCCACAAACCTAGTAATCTCTCCCCCTTTTGGCATCACAAAAAGAACAATAAGGGCTGACAGATTGGTAGAGAAGAAGCCATAACAGAAACAACAGCAACAGATATTAGAGATAACAACCAAATAACAGCAGACAAATAGACATATTGGCATCGAAAATGCCACAACTAACAGCAATGATAATGAACAAGCATGCTTGATCTTAAGTGAGCATCACATCTGGATAGCCATGAGAAGTCAAACACTGGCAGATTTCTGGCTAGACGAGGAATCAGTGGACTCAACATCATCACTACCGTCATCATCCTCATCTCCTTCAACGGTTGTCTCAACCTCATTCTCGGCAACCAACAGATCTAGTTGAGCTTTTCCCATTTCTATAATCTTCTTCAACATACCTTTAAGCTCATACAGCTCTTCCTTCACATCCTTTATCTCCTCAGTCAGAGCCTCAATACGAGCATCCTTAGAGGCACTCAGCTGAACCATATAGAAAACCCCATGCTTATTCTTTTTTAGGTGCATTTTGCTAAGAATGGCAGTGCAGATGGAGTCACCAAGTACTGGATGATGCGCTTTGGTGGGAATCACACCAAAGTGACAAGCAATCAGGGTGATGAGGCTTCCATAAGGTCGAGCAGCAAAGAGACGAAGATGGTGAAAGATGATGTACCCATAGTCAATAGGACTATTCGTCAGCACACAACCCAGAAGCCACATGTCATAAGTCTTGAGCAAGGTCTGGTGTCCTCCATGGGGAATTAAGACTCTTGTGATAAAATAAACAACCAACCTATGCTTGGGACAGAGATCCTAATTGGAACCCTTCTTGGTGGACTGCCCAAATAACAACTTCCTCTGCTCAGAAATGCTAGGTGTGTCGGACACATTGACAGGATTTTCAGAGGTAGTGTTATAGTACCTAACAGATCCTTTCTTCAATTTCAGCAGCTTCCTAATCAATTTGGCATTGACAAAGACAGAGATCCCACAAATCTGAAGACCAATAACGTTACCAATATCATCATGCTTAGGTAACATATTTGTGTGGAAGTCCCGAACCAACGATTTATAAGCAGATACCTGAAGAGTGGTTAGTGTGGTGAGTTGAGCCCGCTCTACTATTTCCACAACAACAGACCCAATCAAATCCTCCAAGTGGACAGAAACAGATTTCAAAAATTTGAAAGCACTACCCACGATTCCAGTGGGATCATTCTCTTCCTCCTCATCATCAATAATCTTCTTAGGCTTTTTTTTGGATCTGGAGAGTTTCCCTGACTTGCTGACATGCTTGACCGAGGTTTCGTAGCATTCTTCACTTTCAGATCCTTCTTCTTCATCCTTAGGCACCATAGGTGTATCCCCTGTTACTCCTTCAAGGGTTACATCCGGAATCACTTCATCATCATCATCTTCTTCCTCCGACTCAGGAACCTCATAAACCATCTTTTCTTTTCATTTTCTAGACACAAGTGTCTTCAGCCTTTGTCCCTGAGTGCTGTCCCTTAGCGTCTGCTTTGGCATCGCAGATGCCATAAACTTTTCAGGTCGAGTGGACTTCTTAGTAGTAGTGGTTTCGACTCTTTTGGATGGATATTTCTGGGCTAAGGGAGTGTTATCATCTGAGAGGGTTTTCTCAGAGGAGTTCCTAGGGTTCTCTGGTTGATTTTCAGGAGTAGGGTTAGGAGGAACCTAAAAAACATTCTGGGTAATGGATGGATTGTCAGCAGGAGGATGGTCAATACGTGAGGGTTGTTTTTGAACAAGCTCAAGTACCTTGGCCTGCTTCTCGAGATCAAGTTCCTTCACAAAGTGATCAATCATCGATTTCCTCTTCAGAGCACAAAATTTTGTCTGCTCAATGGGATCAATGAGGTGTGGAGGAATTCGATTCTGGGAGGTCATCTTTAGAGAGGAGTGTTTTCGCTTTTTAGGAGGTTTTGGTAGGGTATTTGGAGGTCTTGTACGGGTTTTAGTTCTTCCCATTTTGAGTAACTGCTAGGTTAATTTGAGGAAGACTTTGATTGTGGGAATGGTGGCGAGAGAAATCGGTTGTGAGGTAAGGTTGGATAAGGAAGAAGATTATATAGTGGAGGTGGGTTACCGTTTTTATCCAACGGGTAATAAAGAGTTTTAATGCAACTATAACACTCATCCTTATAGCCTGCTAGGTAACGGTCATCTTCCTGTCAATCACGCACTCTATCAGATATACACTGTAGCCGCTTTTCCATCCACTTTCATTGTCAGGCCCGTGCTTATTATTTTATTCAATATATCATCTCCTCATGCAGTGGTGCCGACGATGCCAAAACGTCCAGATTCCTTTCCTGACCAGTTTTCCACTTTATGTAGACCTCTAGGCTTATCACTTTACCATCCACCATAGCTCGGATTTTCTAGGGTGATGTGTGTGTCTTTTGAATGCATGTTACATGTCTTTAGGAGTTAGAAACACATACCTGGATAGCCTTGAATTTTAAGGAGCGTTGCAAATACCTAGATCCAACCGAATTTTTGCAAATTGTTCTTCCTTCAAGGGCTTTGTGAATATATCTGCAAGCTGCCTCTCCGTTGTGACAAAATCAAGTGTTATATCTTTCTTAAGCACATGATCTCTAACAAAATGGTGCCTTATCTCTATGTGTTTTGTTCTAGAGTGTTGGATAGGGTTTGTTAAGTTTATAGCACTAGAACTATCACACAAAATAGGTATAGTTTCAAACTTTAAACCATAGTCTAGTAGGGTTTGTTTCATCCAAAGTAATTGTGCACAACAAGATCCTGCAGCCACATACTCTGCCTCAGTTGTTGATGTAGCTACTGAATTTTGTTTCTTACTAGACCAAGAAACTAATGAATTTCCTAGGAATTTGCATGTCTCACTAGTACTCTTTCTATCAAGCATGCATCCAGCAAAGTTAGCATCAGTATATCCAATTAAATTAAATGACTCAACCTTGGGATACCAAAGACCTAGAGAGGGTGTTCCATTTAGATATTTAAAGATTCTTTTAATAGCCCTCAAATGAGATTTTTTAGGATATGCTTGAAAGCAAGCACACAAGCACACATAGAACATAATATCAGGTCTAGATGCAGTAAGATAGAGGAGACTTCCAATCATACCTCTACATTTCTTAATGTCCACATCTTTACCGGATTCATCTTTATCAAGCTTTGTTGTTGTGCTCACAGGAGTTGGGCTCACTTTGGCGCCTGACATGCCAAACCATTTGAGTAGCTCCTTTGTATATTTAGTTTGACCAATGAAGATGCCATCATCATATTGTTTGATTTGGAATCCAAGAAAGATGAAACATCCGTATCCCAATTTTATAATAAAATACTTAAACTCATGGAAATTACCAAAAATACCCCTAAAACCCAGGACACGAAACCCCATGCCAAACATTATCCAAAATCCTTAATAAAACGAGATGTCATAAACAATAAAATCAAACCGGCCTAACAAGCCATGAGTTAACCCGACATCCTGCCGATGCATCATCAAATACCAAATCCCGGCAACCCGCCGATAAAGTAATCAAAATCGGGTGAGAGAGAGAGAGAGAAAGAGGGAGGTAGAAAGGGGGAGGTAGAACCGGTCATTACAGACCCATATGCAAATCCGCATATCACATGCTATCCCGCATGCAAACCCGAGGGGTATCACTTCCCGCTCGAACCAACCGGTCATCAGCACACAGTAGCCTATCTTCTACTGTACATTATCTTTATTCACAAGGTATGAATTTATGTGTGCCAAGAGTTGTGATCTAACAGGGTTGTGTGAATAATCAACTCAGTCAAATATCCGGGTCTCCGACCCACAGTACATCACACAAAACACCCAAAATCATTCCACATGTTATATTCCATAACAATCTAAATACCATGTTCATAAGCAAATAGTACACTTAGGCACACAATACGGATCACAGCATGTTAGCAAACAGGCATGCAACTCAAACAGTCCAATCCAACAGGCTCATGCATACAAACATAAAAAGACGTATAAAGTCACCTCAACGAAGATTTTCCTGTGGAGCTTTTCCCAAAACAGATCCTCTAGCTCCCGAGGTATTACCCGTGCCTGAATACCGGCACACACAAATATTGCAAAACAATTATAACTGAAACATGCATGCATGATCACTAAGTGCTCAACTGGGTTAAACCCGTCCCTAGCTGGCCAATTATGAAATTCCCGGGTCTAAGCCCGACAAGATGTTCTCTCACCTAAACTCCGAGTATCGGGACCTAAGGTTCACCGGGCTTAAGCCCAACTAAGTCCATAAGTAGTTCCCGGGCCTATGGCCCATTCATTATATCCTTAACAGGTTCCCGGGCCTAAGGTCCATCTAAGTCCAATGGTTATCAATGAAGTTATAAAAATCACATTACCGGGCCTAGGCCCGATTCGGACCAATTTCCACTTAAGGGTTTTACCCGAGTTCAAATACTCCCGGCCTAAGGTTCTACCCGTGTCGGTGAACTCCCGGTTATACACACTCACAGCCCCGCACCCGGTATTCCACTAAACATCCTTTATTTCCCGATACAACAATTATTCCTACATAAATTATTACATGCCATGAATGTGCACAAATTACACAACATCGGTAATACCGTTAAGTGCCGGAACAGAAACCCGAGCCTTCGCCGGAAAATTCCTGAGCCTTCGCCGGAAAATTCCCGATCCTCGCCGGATTCCGATGACCTGGCCGAAAAACCAACAACGAAGCCCAACAACTACCCCCAACGAATCTGCCACAATCCAAACAACAATCACATACAATTTCACAACAAACATAATTCGCAAATCCGTCAGCAAAAACGAATTGAAGAAGAAAGAAAGGCTACAGGCACACTCACCAGAAAACAAGTCCACACTGTCGACACTAGACTTGAACCCAAACTCACAGCTGTGCTCGGTACGACACTGCCCGGAGCCAATCACCACGAGAACCACCACAAAGAAAACACCACCGGCAGCAAACAACACGCACAGCACAACCCACATGCACACAAACAATCCCACCACCATCCACGGCGCGACAACCACCAACAACAACAAGAAAAACACCACGGCCTGCAAAACACCAACCGTCCAACACAATCAAATACCGATTAACCAATCGGTTTCCCACAGCCCACGAGCAAGAAGAACAAAGGAAAAGGAAACGAGGAGACTAGAGGCGACCCTTACCGGTATGGCGGTGGCGCTGACGGGTCTCGGGCTCGTCCTCGAGTTCTCTACCGTCAACCTCGCCCCTGCTAGCGTGCTCGTCGCTCTGGCTCGTGGGCACGGCGGCGTGAAGCAAGGAGGAGGAGATGAGAAGAGGTGGTGGCGACGGTTTTGTGGGTTCGTGAGAGAGAGCAGGGAGCAAAAAAGAAAAGAGCCACGAATTCGGGAGTGAGAGAGGTTGAAGGGAGAGAGGAAAGAGAGAGAAGAGAAGAGAAGAAGGAAGAATGGGAAGGGGGCACCATCGGGGAGAAAAGAGCAAGAAGAAGAAAGAGTGAAAAGAGAAGAAAAGAAAGAAAAAGAGGATTGGGGTTAGGGTTGGCCAGCCTGGTCCAAAACGACGCCGTTTTGGACTAAGGCGCGGTCAACCCGCCCCTGGCCAGTCAACGTTTTTTTTTTGTTTTTTTTCCCATTAAGCAAAACGACGTAGTTTTACAGACAACTACGTTAAAACTCCGTTTCACCCCGAAACAAGTCCCCCTTTCCGAAGAAACTCAAACCCCTTATATTGCCGACCTCAAAACATTATTCCCAAGGAAAATAATTTATTTCCGTAACCAAAAATCTGGAAATTCCACAAGGGTAAAATTGGAATAAAAATTCCGAAAATTCCGAAAATCAAATTATGAAAATTCGGGGCGTTACAGTTCTACCCCACTTAAGAAAAATTTTGTCCTCGAAATTACAAGATATGAAACATCAAAACAAATGGGGATACTGTTCCCGCATATGGGACTCAACCTCCCAAGTAGCCTCATTCGGGGAATGACGGCTCCAACTGACCCGAACCATAGGAATGGTACGACTTCGCAACTGCCGCACCTCTTGAGCCAAAATCTCCACCGGCTCCTCGACATAAGTCAAATCCTCAGAAACCTCCACATCTGTCGGGGATACAACATGACTAGGATCAGACCGATAACGCCTCAGCATCGAAACATGGAATACATCATGCATGCGCGACAGCTCCTCCGGTAAAGCCAACCTGTAGGCCAGCGGACCAATCCACTCCAAGATCTCATAAGGACCAATATAACGAGGGCTCAACTTGCCCTTCCTCCCAAACCGGATAACACCTCTCCAGGGAGCAACACGGAGGAAAACTCTGTCACGTGCATTGTACTCCATCTCCCGACGATGCTTATCGGCAAAACTCTTTTGCCGATCCTGAGCAGCCCTCATCCACTGCTTAACCACCTCAATCTGATCAACAGTCTCCTGGACTAGATCCGGACCAACCACCTGACTCAGACCTTCCTCATCCCAACAGATCGGACTACGACACTTCCGCCCATACAAAGCCTCATAAGGCGCCATACCGATACTGGAGTGATACCCGTTGTTATAAGAAAACTCAACCAACAGTAATGTCTCATCTCAAGAACCACTAAAATTGAGCACACAGGCTCTAAGCATATCCTCCAGTGTCTGTATGGTTCTCTCCGACTGCCCATCGGTCTGCGGATGGAATGCAGTACTGAAATTCAGCTTAGTACCCAAAGCTGACTACAAACTCTTCCAGAAGTGGGAAGTAAACCTCGGATCCCTGTCCGACACAATGGATAGTGGAACTCCATGTAGATGGACAATACCCGAAACATATAATCTTGCCAGCTTATCCATTGTATCCGTCTGCTGAATCGATAGGAAATGAGCTGACTTGGTCAACCTGTCAACAATGACCCGGATCGCATCATGTCGACCTCGGGTCCACGGTAACCCGATCACAAAGTCCATAGTGATATGCTCCCACTTCCACTGCGGAATAGTCAAAGATCTCAACTTGTCGGCAGGAGCCTGATGCTCAGCTTTCACCTACTGACAAGTCATACAACGAGCCACAAACTCCGCAACATCCTTCTTCATCCCGGGCCACCAATAATGACTCTTCAAGTTCTGGTACATTTTGGTGCTACCCGGATGCATAGCATATGACGCATCATGCGCTTCATCCATAATCCATCTCGTCAAATCATCGACATCCGGAACACACAACCGATCACCGGTCATCAAAGCACCATCCTCCCGGACATAGAAACTAGAACTCTCTCCACCGAGAGCCTCATCCCTCAACTCTGCTAAATGAGGATCATCAGACTGCAACTCCATGATCTTATCCTGCAAGGTCGGTCGGATGCTCAAACTGGCTAACAACGCCCCAGTAACATCCACCTCCAACTGTGCATCCAACGACCTCAGCTCCACCAAGGAAGGCAAAGCATAAGAAACTGGGTCCTCATTCGTAGAAATCACTCTCTTCCGACTCAATGCATCAGCAACCACATTGGCCTTGCCCGGATGGTACTCAATAGTACAATCATAATCCTTCAGAAGCTCAATCCAGCGTCTCTGCCTCATGTTAAGCTCCCTTTGGGTCATGATGTACTTCAAACTCTTGTGATCCGTGAAATTCCTACACTTCTCACCGTATAGATGGTGTCTCCAGATTTTCAAAGCAAAAACCATAGCAGCTAACCCCAGATCATGGGTCGGATAGTTCCTCTTATGAGTTCTCAACTGCCTGGAGGCATAAGAAATCACCTGACCCTCCTGCATCAAAACACATCCCAAGCCCAGACCAGAAGCATTACTGAACACCGTGTACTCCACCCCGGGTCTCCGAACAGTCAAAACCGGTACACAAGTCAACCGACTCTTCAACTCCTCAAAACTTTTCTGACAACTGTCATCCCAAGCAAAAGTACAGTCTTTCCTCAACAGCTTAGTCATGGGACCCGCTATTAAGGAAAAACCCTCAATGAACCTCCGTTAGTAACCAGCAAGTCCAAGAAAACTCCGTATCTCAGATACACTCTTCGGTGGCTCCCAATCCGTGGCTGCCTTAATCTTGGCCGGATCCACCTTAATGCCCTCACTGGACACAATATGTCCAAGAAATGTGACCTCATCCAACCAAAACTCACACTTGCTGAGCTTGGCATAGAGCTGCTCTTCTCTCAACCTCTACAAAACCTGTCTTAAGTGGTCCTCATGTTCGGCCTTACTACTCGAGTAGACCAAGATATCATCAATGAACACTACTACAAACCGGTCCATAAATTCATGGAAGACCTGTTGCATCATACACATGAACACTGCCGGTGCATTCGTCAGCCCGAATGGAACAACCACAATCTCATAATGACCATACCGAGTGCGGAATGCAGTCTTCGGTATGTTCTGCTCTGCAATCCGAACCTGATGGTAACCAGATCGCAAGTCAATCTTCGAGAATACGGATGCACCCTGCAACTGATCGAACAAGTCATCGATCTTAGGCAAAGGATACTTGTTCTTCACAGTCACCTTGTTTAACTGCCTATAGTCCACACACATCTGCATACTACCATCCTTCTTCTTCACAAACAAGACCGGGGCACCCCAGGGTGAGATTCTCGGTCTAATAAAACCCTTATCCAACAACTCCTCCAGTTGCTTCTTCAACTCCTGAAGTTCTGCCGGAGCCATTCTGTAGGGCGGTATAGAAATAGGTGCAACTCCCGGTACCAAGTCAACTGTATACTCCACCTCCCGCTCCAGAGGCAACCCAGGTAAGTCATCAGGAAAAACATCAGGAAACTCCCGAACAATAGGGATATCCTCCACTCCAGGTACTGGTACCGAAGAATCGACCACATGAGCTAGAATGGCATCACAACCCTCTCGGATCATCCTGAAAGCTTGGATGGTGATGCGGTCGTGGTTTCCTGCAAGTGCACAGGGTTGTTGTAGTACGTATCAAGGTCGTATCCACAGGGACTGGGTTGAATCTGTTTTCCTTAAATTTCGGACAGCTAGACTTGAAAACAATTTAACTGGGATGGATTTTGGTGAATAATAATTAAGAAGCAAAATAAGCAGTAAAATAAATGTAACAACAATTTAAACGAGGAAAAGGTCAAGAATGGTGAATTCTTAGGCATCCAGGATCCACATGTCCCGAATTATGGTTATAAACTGCTCTACAGCCTCAGTCACAGACTGACATGTGATGAGGCTATGGCTAATGAGATGTCTTGACGGGGCTCCCAACCTAAGGTGCTATCAACGGCTTTCGATCTTATTAATAGTTCCCTAAGCGTCCATCTACCCCCTATCACTAGAGCAGACGTCCACTTAGAGATGAAGTTCAATGTTGGTGCGGATTCCCACAGTCTCTCCTTACCTTCTTTCGAATGCTTAAGGAGTGAAGGTTGACTATTGTAGGTCTAGCACTCCTGGCTTCTCCTTTCAGTCCTTCACTAGATTGCTACTAAAATGAAAGTATGCTACCTAATAATCAATCAAGAATCAAACTAGAAGTTTTGTTATCTCTTGACTACACTATCACAGCGTGAGGCTGTAGAGGGCACAGCCTGAAGCTATCGACAGCAAATTAGTCAGTTATAATGGTAGGATCTTGCAGGGGCTCTCAACCTATACTGCGCCCATTTGCTTTCGCTCACAGGTGCCTCCCAAGGTTCTCATCTTCCTGGTGCTCTCGCATAGGTCAAACTCAAGGGGGATGAAGATTTGGTGTTGAGGCTAATTCCTCAATTAGTCTCTAACTCTGTCACGAGCTAAGAACTAAGGTTTGGTTGTTGTTTTTCCAGTGAGCTATGGTTTCTCCCTTCAGTACTTCTCCTAGCCACCTGAGTTCATGCATGGGTTTGATCAGAACCTAAACATGGATAAAGGGCTCAACAACTAAAGCAAGGATGAAGGGATTAAAACGTGAGCAATTCATTAAACACAAATCGGGTACATGCTTCCCCCTTCAACCTAAGAAGGGGTTGTTTAGTTCATAACAGAAAATACAAAAACAATGGAGGTA
>JAKUCV010004625.1:0-39636 GCA_028386065.3 Turnera subulata
GCTGCTTGCTGTTTTTATCTCTATGGAATGATGCTTGTGGTATTAATGTTCCCGTACCGGGACTAGTGCGATTGATGTATTATGTACTTTTATTGTATTTAATCCGTTGGTTGTGTTATTTACCGCTGTGGTTGTTGTAATAGTATGTGGTCCCACGTGTTTACTGTGTATAACGGTAAATACGGATCGGGGCGTTTCAGTGTGAGACCTGTGAGAAAAAAAAATGAGTGAAGGTTAGGAGAAGAAGAAAAAAGAAAAAGAAGAAGAATAAAAAGAGAAGAAGTAAGAAAAAGAAAAAAAAAACATGTTTTTTATTTTTGTTTTTTAAAATTAGTGGCATAAATCAATGCTCCCGAACAATCCACGTGTCAAAAATCCGTAGGTTCCGTTAAGTCTGTTAACGGTGTCGAAATCGGTTCAACCATAAGTGTTTAACCGGAGAATCTTAAAGTTAAGAGGGTTAAATACCGGTTTTTTTAATTCAGGGGGTGATCCTAGTTTGACCGAAAGTTCAGGGGATAATTTGTAATGAAGCCGTCGGGAGAGAGAATAAGTCATACCACGCAACTTGGTCAAACCCTTTAGGACTTCATTATCATTAATTAATTCGGTTTGAAATAAAATCAAGCTTTAATTGCGTGAAGATATACACCAATTCGAAGTTTTATTCTAGAAAATAAAAGTATTCGAAGTTTTAGAATGGCAATCTAACTAATATGGTTTTTTTTTTAAAAAAAATTGGATAATAATATGGTTTTGTTATAGTGCATTAATAATATTTCATGCTTTTCTCACCAAAAAAATTAAAGACAACCGCCGGATTAAGTTGTTCCACCGTAACCGGTTTATTAGATGCTTAATTGATTGATACTCGTCCTTCACGCGAAGCCGTCCCATTTATTTTAAATGGACATGTGTTAAATAATTATTATCGCGAATGCTTCGGTTAGTTATCTATGAATTGTCATTGCAGCTACTTTATGAGTTGTTCCAAATTTTTTTAAAAATTGAGTTGGGCTGTATGGGTGAGTTATCTTAGGGCAAATTAAAAATTGAGTGAGTAGTGGTTAGTGTTTCTGTTGGCTATCAGCGAGCCATAAAGAGATTTTTTAATTCTTTTAGGTGAAAGTTTTTCATTTGGTCAGGATTTCTTTTGTGAGGTCATAGGGATGATTACTCTTTTTTTATTTTGGTTGATATACGAATCAATTATCGGTCTTGACTTCTTTTCTGAATAAGAGACAACTGATTAATTTACTTTGATGGATTTTTATCCACTTAGAAGTAGATCATTACAGTAAAGATAAAAAGATAAGAAGTGCGGTGCTTTAGATTATTTTTTTAGCAAAACTAATTCGCTTTGATGGTTTACCTACATTTGGAAGGTATTGAGATAATTACACGAGATTGAGAAAAAGATTTAAAGTGTGGCAGTTGACTAATTTTTATCCTTATCGGCGATGGAGGTTTATAGGATCATTGGTACAATACTATGTCAAAACAAGGATTGCTTTTTCTTTATTGTTCATGAAATCATTATCATTATATGGGGGGGTAAAAGGCAAACTACTGCCTTAAGTCTTAATTCGGGTAATAATCCCTTATCTCTACAAGATTTGGTTTACATGATAAGATTTAGATCCCCCCGTCAACAAAACTAACAGCGAAGATTTTGATCCTGTTTTTAACAGAATCATTACTTAAAAAATATCCCATCCCTTAAAAAGTATTTTTGAGACACGAGATCAAGAATCTTTTTTTAAAAAAATATTATATTAGCTAATATTACTTGTCAAAAGTAAGGATAAAGTATTGCTGGGGAAATGAGGGGATTGCAGCTTTTTGTTTGTGTTCATAAGATGATAGAATATTCACAGTCAGGCCGACTTAATTGTATTCTCATTATGCAGATGTAGAAGCACAGAAATAATAATCTATGTTTTTTATGAGATTGTTAAGCATATATAATAAGGTCAAAGAAAGCTTAAAAATGGATGCAGGTCAAACGGCTTCCCTCGTCATGTGCTCGCTGGCTGCCACCTCCGTTGCTCTCTGATCGACGCCGTTTTCCTTTTCTTGTTGGTCTTTTACGAGTCTTGCTTGTCTTTTTAGACAGCCAGAAAATACCAGTACTAAGTAGCACATGTCTTTTGAACATGGTCAATATTTTTTTTATATTAGTTGATGAAGATGAAGATAGAAACTAATATAATCAAATAATTAAATTTAAGATCAGGTCTACAATTAATCAAATTTGGAGAGTCTTCATCATAAAATTTCTCACAGCTCAAGTTAAAATCTCACCCCTCTTATTTTTTATGACAATACTAATAAATTATAAGTTCATTAATCCGTAATTAATTCTCTTAAATAAACTCTCAAATTCTAATATTATGAATATAAAAATTTACTATGGAGGGAACTTTACCTTTTAGTAGGGATGGATTAAATTAATAACTAAAAAAACTACAAAATTATGTTGTTGTAGTCAATCACTTCTATCGGTAACTCTTGGCTGGACTAAGCTAGCATCAAATCAGTGTCATCTTCGCGTATTACAGGAAAAAACGAAATGACAAAGAAGAATAAAGAAAGTAGGCATATTACAATTTATAGCAAGAAAAATTTTAAAAAGAAATACAGAAAATCCATTGGAAAGTTCACTTATCATAATTAGGTGCGGGATCAGGGTCGAACCCAGATTAATCGGGGGGTAAAGTTTCATACTCAATGGGAAACAAAAAAAAAAAGGGTAGATATTTTGCAAGGTTTTAATTAGGCGGGGATGCCACTCTCCTCCCTATCACTTTCTTCTTTTTTATCCGTTGAAAGCGCTACCAACTTCTTCAATTGGGAGTCATTGAATCGACAAGATCCTAAACTGTATGGACGGCCCTTGCGGTCGGAAAAAATCTCCCATGGAGTTAAATTAATTGGCGCCATTATGGATAAGGAAAATATAGCATTACCATTTAACAACTCTTGCATTTCGTCAAACATTGAATGCCAAAATTGAAACAGAAAAAGCATCATCACATCGAGATGTCCGGCTGCTTCCCCCACATTAACTACATAAATCGATACGATTCCACAGTATTTATAACATTATTTTACAAATATTTTGATTAGGCATCATGATATTCATTGTATCCAGGAATCCTTCGTCTAGGAGATTAATTTAGTTCAGAAAATTTTCAAAACCTGAATTGGCCCAATTGGTCGAACCCGGTTAACCGTGACCAAATTTTTCTAAAACTTTTAACATTTTCCGACTGAAAAATCATGACTCGACCAGGTCGATTGCCGGTCCGGATCTAACATGCATGTGGGAGACTACAGTGAATTCAATTTATCAATTCAATGCTGGAGTGGGAGCAATGTTCCCAACTTGAGAAGCGAGCCAATCAAATTGGGCAATTGGGGGATGTTGGTGGCATAGCTATGGAGTTGCCGAGTAGAAGCAGTGTAGATAAATCAGCACATGGGAAGGAAACACAATCTAACCCACATGGAACCGGGTCAATGGATATGGCTGACATGTTGTACTTGTACCCCCTTCATATAGTGGATGTGGACTCCCTGGGGGTGGCTAGCATGACCCATTAATGTTGGGTCCATTATGTTGTTTGGCATCTTTATATACACTTTGCTTATTTATCTCTATTTTATATAACTTTTTAAAAAAATTTGAGTTTTTTTATGACCTCTCCTTGCCTGCACTAGCCTTGGATTTTTGTTGTTAATGAACCGGCGTCAGTAATTTTACTCTTGAAAAAGAGTGTGGCACCACATCAAATTGTCAACTTATTAACCTTCAATTGAAGGCATCTCCCCCTTTCAATTATGTACACTTCTTTTGACTTTGAAATAAGATGGCTTCAGTGATTGCTCTAGCATCCAAAGTCAAAAGAAAAGGAAAAGAAAGCAGTATGGTTTGCAAAATTAGTTCATTGTTAGTGAAGTATTCCGATTTAATATGCTGCTTCTTCAATATTGAGATTTTGGAGTTTATGCAAGTCTAGTAAGCAATCAAATCCCAACTTGTTAATGTCTTTATTCTCATCATAACATCATCAAGTGTAGCGTTGAACATGAATAAACAAGTCCTTGAATTTATATCCAACTTTTAAGAGTGGGATGCTTGATCTAATGGCTAAACCTAAACTTTGTAATGGCCCTCTTCATGACAATGACAGCTATTATGCTGACCTTTATGTTTTTATGCTAAGCTCATAATGCTTGCGTGACATAATGATGAAATCATTGAAATCTAAACGAGAAATTAATATAATTTCTTACAAAAGTTATGCTATGCGACAATTGATCTTTGCATATATGAAAAAAGTTGCATAGATAGATTGATATGATGTGGAAGCAGTGGCTTAGTGACAACTCGATAATGATTTGATGGGGATATACATCAAATCATATGCTTGATACAATTATTGGAATAATGAAGTATGATTTGTTCAAAAAAGAAAATAATGAAGCATGGTTGTCTAGGGGAGCACCAAAAATATGGAATCAAAAGGCATTAAGCCATTTCCATAATGGGATACGAACTTGCCGAGAAATCATCATCTAAAATTATGAAAACCAATTATTAGTCTCCCACATAAATGATATGAACTTGCTTGGAAATGCTATCTGGGAGCTATCCAGAATCAGCAATATTTTTGGACTTATATCAAATGAAGATCATTTCAATTACTAATTAAGTGGTGAATGAACCCGGCCACTAATCAGCTCCCGACTAATCAACCTGCCAGGTTGGCCAGTATTTTGTTACCACTGATGTAGTTTTTTTTTAAAAAAATTTCTGTTAGCATATTATTATGATTTAGTTATGAATATACATAATTCCAAAACCCAAAACCTAACAATAACCAAAACTCGTTGTATAATTTCCAAACCACAGGTAAGGCACAATACATTTAGCATTTTAATAATACAGTTAGTATTTTTACAAAAAAATAAGAATACAATTAGTATCGATTTTTATCGATATTGACCAAAATTATAGAAATTATGAATCAGAATCATCAGCAAGTTGTGAAATCATCTTCTAAAATTATGAAATTTCGATTTTAGACTAAATTAGCCTATAACAAAACACATATGCCATTAAGCTATTTTCAAATGCTGAAGCCTAACTCGAACAAATGGGTATAGCTCGAACCAGTTTTGCAAGTTTTGGCTATTGAAATTTGAAAACCATAAGGTAGAATAGAAAGATTATTTTGGCGGTCAGCATCAAAGCACCTATAGAGTTTTCCCGCTAAAACCCCAAGTTATTTCCAGCCCATTCACATTCTCCCGCTCTCGCTCCGGCCCAACACCTGACGGTCGACACAAGCCCATCACTTCTTTTGAAAAACCATAGGTAGAATAGATTTTTTTTTTAATTTAAAAAAGTCCATTGATCCAGAAACTATTTCAAGAAAAGTTGAAAACAAGGTAATGCGAACACTTCTAAACTCACTAAAGATTAAAAAATTCTCAAAAAGAAGCTCACTAAAGATTAAGAAAGCAACATAATACTTTTTTTTTTTAATTTCAATTTCGTATTTACTAATTCGGATAATAGTGATTGAGCCTCCCAATATTGCAAACTCCTTTACGACATAGTGAAACGGCAGGTCATACACGGTAATACAAAGGTTTTCGAAATTTCTGGCACCATCGCTTTATTACTCTCTTAAAAAAAAGCGAGGATGCTGGTTATTGAATAATATCTGCTTTTAAATAAAAGAAAAATTAAAAATGTGCGTGGCACGTGTAGAGAAAAGCGAGGCCCCATCTGGCCCGAATTACGTGGACTTGGATTAGGACAACTCGCGGCGCGGTAGTAGTGTTGTATTCTTTCTTCTTTCTTTCTTCCCTGATGGGTCCCCCCTCAAGAAATTGAGTTTCCACCCAAATTTTGTTAAGACATTTTTTGGTTGCCATGGCTTCTTTGTCGAAGAGATTCGCTAGCACCGTATCCCTCATTGCTTCTCTTGCGTATTTCCTTATCATTATTTGCCAGCTCCCTCTCTTCAGGTAAGTAATCACTATTAAATTAATTAATTCTCTCTGTTTATTACAAATCCTCTGTTAATTTAGTTACTAACCGTCCATGTTCAGAATTTCGCAGACACGGACATCATGTGTTCGCTGTTTTGCCCCCGTTAATGGATATTCTTATCCTTCCCCTTTGGACAAATAATTGGCATTTGTGGTGACCCACAAGAAAATGCTGGTGTTTTTTCTTTCTGGGTCACCCGAATTAGTACTCATTTATTATTATTATCCTTCAATTTTTTTTTTGATGGGTTAGGGTTGCTGTTGTTTATCCTGTGATGGAAATAAAGAAAATTTCTAGTACTGTTTCTGTGAATATCTTTAACACTTATTGAACGTAAGCTATTTGTTTTGCTATGAGTTAGATGTTTATACCTTTTAAACTTGGGTTACTTATTTGGTACAATGAGGATACGGTGTTTCTGCAAAGCTACTTTTACTGTATGATACTATTACCTTTGGTTACCTGCAATAATGACCTTAAAAGGAAGCAAATTTGCAGTAATTAAACATTGTAATTTTTTTTGTGAAGAAGCTCATTGAATGTTCACCATAAAGAGAATAAGCTAAACTGTACTGTTTTGATCATTCTTTGAAGAAAGTGTGTCTTGTAAGTGCTTATTTCTTGTTTGCTGTTTTGCTAGGGTACCATGTGAAACTGGAATGTGTAGATCACCTGTTGAAGTAATATGCTCCCAGTTATATGCGAGTAAGTACTTTCCTGATTTTGGTGTCAAGTTTCTACTGTACCCTGGGGCCATTGCAAAAGCTTGGTTCAAGAGCAAACCCGCCCCGAGCTATAATGATATGTTGGAGTTCTTCCACTTGAGGAAAACCGCGACAACAGCTAATTTCCAGAACTTGGAGGTTAGTGTATCATACAATGACCATTGTTATTTAATTAATATTGCATTGTAAACAACAACAAAGAGATATGGATTATCTCTATGAGGCATGAGACTAGACTAAATGCATAGACTTAAATCAGTATTGGTGTTTCTCTTAACTCCATTTCAACGGTCTTGCTAGATTGCCGTGGGAAGCTATTTAGCTGTAGCAGGAGCACCATTATGTCTCCTAGGAAAAGGGCGGCTGAGCCTTTTTGGAGCAATTCTTATCTTATGGGCCTATGTGAGAGAAGCTACACCAACAGAACATGGTTATCCGAAGCATACAAAAGTGGATGTCTACCTGGGAAAAGTGTTCATTGCTGCACTTTGTGCTTTCTTATCAATTAGAAAGGATGTTAGAAAACTAATCCATAGTTTCAGACCAAGGAAAGTTGCAAAATCACTTGAATCCAAGGCGAAATATCTGTGATATTAGGCTGAAAGAACTTGTAATTAAGGTGCTAATAGCCTTTTTGACAAGCCAGCTAATATCTGCTGCAGGCTTTAAAACTTGATGGTGAATTGGTGTTCTTACTTATGCAACGTAGTTTTCTAGGATCTGTTACTTTGAAAGAGACTGAAGCTATTAGTTGGTTTAGGTTTGTAAGAGTGAGGGAACCTCTTTCATCTAGCTTTTTTCTGTTCTTTTTTGGGGACCTAGGCCTTGTGTTTCCCTTCTAATTGATCTCTCTGTTTTCTTATCCATCTTCCTATGATGCACATGGACACATGCTCCTATTCATGGAGAGTCTTGTTCTGCCTACTCTCTTTCGGTGTTCCTCTGGATCACTAATTGTGGATTTTCCCCTTTTTTTAAAAGAAAAAGTTGTGGTTTGGTATACCTGCAGGGTAAGGGGACCTATCTATTTTATCCATGCTCCTATATTTAGAAGGGTACCAATTGCATCTTATGCCCTACGAGGTATGTTGTAATTGGTGATGAATTAAAGGTCACCTGGTAATTGGAATGGCTGGCAGAATTTGTTTTGTAGTTGAACAATTCATTCATTGAACCGAAAGTTAAGCATTTCAAAGTGTCAGTGTCACTCTCTTTTGGGTGATGGAAGATGCGTGTTAGAGCTGGAGTTAGGCTGATGATTTTCATTTGAGATGAGGGATTGAACAATGGTTACCACAGGAATTGGTGGTGCTGTGACATTTTTTCATGAAAATGTACACCAATGCACCAACCGCCAGAAAGTAATTGTTTCCGGCTGTTTGTTAAGAAATCCGTGGCTTATACATGGGAAGTTGGCATGCACTGTAATGGCATATGACATTGACAAATAGGCTCACAAGAAGCTGACAAAAGAATTTGGTATCCAATGTTGACATTTCTTCATAGTCTATACTCATAGGATAAGAGGTAGTAGTGAAATCAAGGTCATTTAGTCTTTTGATTGCAGTGATTAAAGAAAGTGAAATTCCTCTGTTTCGTAGGGGTTACTACTTACTACTAACTTACAGGAGACAAGTCACATCTCAGCAAAAGGCACCTCCTACACGCAGGTGTCAATTCGATTTCAACCGGGAACACTACTGAATAGAAAACAAACCCGAGTGTTTGAATCACAGTGAAAAACGTTTATCGTGCAATATTCGGATACTTTATTTACTGCTATAGTATCAAGATGATTTTTTTCCTTTTTCTTTTTCTTATGTGCTTAACTTGCTAAAGCTAGAAATGCAACTACATTCATTGCATTGCTAATTTCCTATGATGGGAATAGGATCGCTGAACCTAAATACTTCATCGTATTAGTCATATGTTCTGTGGCATAAATATATGTTTAACTGCCCAGAAAAAAGAACATGGAGAAGTACCAAGGTTCTTATTGGTCAAGCGGAAGTTGAAGCCACTCAACCGACACATAGGTTGTTCAAGACAGACATTCGTGTCAGAGTAAATTAAAGGTCCTCAAATTCCCAGGTCACCAACTTGCAGACTCTGGATTAGGTAACTAACAGACAGAAACAAGAGCTTTTTGCTATCTGTTTCTGTGATCATTTTTGTTGTTTAAACTTGTGGTAGCTGTGGCTAGAACATTTATGCAACGTGAAATGTGAGATTTGAAGATAAGGATACCAAGCTTGAAGATTCTCTTGCCACTTGCCATGATTGTTGGGTCCATTGGTTTGTGATTACAAAGTTGGGATTTTTCTTCCAATTTGTGATCACAAAATATTCCAACAAGAAAAAAATCCTTAAAACTTGATTGTCTAGTGTCTTTACTTGCTACCCTCAGGGCTCAGTCCCACTTGCCTTTTGCTTTTTGTTGACTGTGATCCTCAAGTTGGGTTCTTTTTGTTTGTTGAAGGAGAGAGAAAGAGATTTTCTGGGTTCTGGGTTTTGCTTCTGGGTCTGAAATTCTGAGGGAAACTCCACTGATGTGCTTGGCTAGTAAAGGTTGTATAACTTTTTGACAACCTACTACTGAATTGTAGTTTTGGAACTTAAATATCTTAGATTAGCAAAGACTGTTGATTGTAGAAGCTTCCAGTGCTAGGTATTGGTCAGTTTTCTTCTGTTTCCTGCTTCTAGGAGGCGATTTTGCTTTGTTTGCAGAGAATTGAGAGTGAAATTTTACAGAGGGCTTACTTTGAGGAATCATTCCTGCGGGTGAAATATACGATCATCAAAGTCTTTCAGTTTCCAGTGTTGGTTTGAGTTTGCAGGAGCCTATATGGTAACATCCAGAAGCAGGTAGACTGTGGGGGGCATTGAACACTGAGGAATTCTTTCCTGCCAAATCGCTTCATGATGTCTTTCCACGCACTGAACTATCAACATCATATTCTAGGTCATACAACCACGCATCATCGAACACTGTATAAGCCAAGGTTGAATCCAATTCTAGCCATACCCCCCTCTTCCATTCTCTTTCATACCGATGAGAGTGGGAAATTTCCTGAATCAAAGAAAGGTTCTTCCTCAATGAACAAAGGTCCTTCTGATTTGTTGCTTAGTCAGACTAATACAGTGGGCATAATAGGAGGGACTTCAATGAATTCTACGTTGAATTTCATGAAAAAACTTGTCCAGTGGAGTTCAACAGATGGACAGGATAGTCTACCATTTGTTCTTTGCTCCGATCCAGTGTTAAACAAGGAGCTTCTATCCTACGAGAGGAATTCTTTTCCATCTCTTGGTAGGAAAAACGAGAGTTATTCACTAGATCACACTGTGATTGTGGAGAAACTGCAGAGCAAAAGGGTTTTTCTCGAGAAATCCGGAGCTCAATGTGTAGTAATGCCTTGCCATATTTCTCATTCATGGCATGGTGAAATTTCTAAGGGATGTTCTGTTCCATTCCTTCACATGGGAGAATGTGTTGCAACCGAGCTCAAGGAGGCTAAGCTGAGGCCACTAGAGGCAGGGAATCCACTGCGTATTGGTGTGCTAGCAACTAATACGATTTTGACAGCAGGTTTCTATCAAGAGAAACTGCAGAATGAGGTAGGTCCAGTTCCGTGGCTCGTTTCTGCTTGCATATTAATTGTCCTCTTTTCCATTTTAGGATATCCAATGTTTATGTTCAATACCCTCCTGCATGTAGGGGTTCGAGGTTGTGCTTCCAGATAAAGCCACCATGGAACATACCATAATCCCAGCAATTGAAGCTTTAGACAGAAAGGACATGACAGGTGCAAGGAATCTGTTGAGGATAGCACTCCAGGTTCTTCTGGTGAGGGCAGTGAACACTGTAATTCTGGCCTCTGATGATATGCGGGATCTTTTGCCCCAGGATGATCCTCTTCTCAAGAAATGTATCGATCCGATGGATGCATTGGCCCGTTCGACCATCAAGTGGGCACAAGCTGCCGGAAAAGGTAAATAAATTACAGTGGAATGTGATTGCTCTGTCCTTGATGCACCTACGCTGGTGCGAAATGTATTCATTAGTTTGATTTT
Source organism: Turnera subulata (assembly GCA_028386065.3). Classification (NCBI taxonomy): domain Eukaryota; kingdom Viridiplantae; phylum Streptophyta; class Magnoliopsida; order Malpighiales; family Passifloraceae; genus Turnera; species Turnera subulata. The sequence continues at coordinate 10,867 of JAKUCV010004625.1, forward strand.
TTTCCGTTTAAAGAGATTGTTTTCGGCTAGGGGAGTATATGTGAGGAAAAATTTCCCCATACGGTTCTGTATTAGTTGTAAGATGCAAATTCTTACAGAAGCATATGTATTGGATGAATATTACGAACTGGCAAAAGGCTAGTAGAAGTTCAACAGAGAAAGAACCAAAATGAAAGGAAAAAGAATTTTTTTGGTCAGTGATTGTTGATGAAGCAAATCATTGTTCATCATATTGTATAATTTCTCTCGCATTAAGCACTTGTGAATCGTAGAACATGGCTGTTACTTACTTGTGTATGCACTTGTTAGTGATTTCTTTCCTCGGTTAATGGATCGCAGGTATGTGCTTTCTGGTGTGTTGATGTGAACATGGGATGCACATTCTTTACTTCTGCCCAGCGCAAATATCAGGAACAAATTTTTTACAAATTTTCTAATAAGAATATTGCATAATGATGCATATTCATTTTTATACTATTTTTTATAATGAAGATAGGATTCGCTTTTTTTTTTGCAAGAATATCAATGGGCTACAAGCCCATTGGTGGTGTATAATGATGCATGTGATAGTATGGGCCATGCAGATGGGCTTTGGCAGAAAGGATTATTGCTCATGTGGGCTCTCATTAATTCCTCCAATACACTCTGGAGTTTCTCTCACCGAAGAAAAAACAGTGGTAAGAAAGAGGGAGGATGAAAGTAGATGATCGACAGGCAAGGTTGAGGCAAAAACAGTTTCTTTGTGTAGCCCTAGGTTGGTCCTTATTTCTTATCCTAAAAAGTTATTTCAATGATTTTGGAGAGAAAACTTGAAAATTGGAACAATTGAAAGTAGCTGATTATATATACTTTATCCCATCCTAACCTTCTAAATATTTATTCTACATTCTGACTTGAATTCGGGTGGCAAGGTCTTATATCACTGAACAAAAGAACATTCTTAACGAGCCAATCCGCAAACTGATTAGATTCTCGAAAAACATGAACCTCCCAAAGCAATATGTACAACCTCTGTGAACAGTTGAGGAGAGGTAATTGTAACCATTTGGTTCCTTTGATGTCATTAAAGATGGACTGATTCCAGATACTAGTGAGAAACCCAACCCGAGATACTAGTGGGAAACCCAAGAAAAAGAACCTCAACAGAGGCATAAGTACAAGGGCAAAATCAAAAGCATGGCAGGTTGCTCACCCTACAGACCCCCCCTACCCTCCAACAGGATGGCAATGCTTGTCGCCAAAAAAAAAAAAAATTAACGTGACGACAAATTTTGTACAAGCAGCGACAAAATATCACAGAGTGTAAAGTATGGTAGCATTAAACTTACAGGATGCCAAATTTTGTCGTAATTTCGATCGGTCTATTTCTCCTTCGTCCTTATAGTTAACCTCCTGAACTTGGTGTGTGATAAACTCAGATCTCTACTCTCGTAAGCACTTTTTCTTTTGAACCAAAGCTTTTTTAATTAACTTCTGAATGCGTGTAGCTGATCTAAGGTTGTTTTTTGTGCCTTGTTTTGTTTACGCATATGTTTCCAACTTCGCAGAGTAGTCATCTTAAATTAAGAATGTTGTGCAATTTCCTCGGATTAATTAAATTAGTATCGGTTTTTTTGGAAAGTTTTGGCACTACTTAAGGTCGGTCTATGTTTCCCGCAGGTTAATTAAATGGCAGCAAAACCAGTTTCTGTGGCAGAATTCCAAGAACTGGCCAGGCAAGCCCTTCCAAAGATGAACTATGATTTCTATACTGCGGCTGCAGAGGACCTGTACACATTAAAAGAGAATGAAGAAGCATTTCATAGAATCACGTAAGTTCTCAATGAAACTGTACAAGGCTTTATAGTTTATATATATGCCAACCTTCACATAACTAACTTGTTTCTATCTTCTCAGCTTGATTCCTAGAGTTCTCCAGGATGTGAGCAGAGTAGACATGGCTACTACCATATTGGGTTACCCTTTCTCTGCACCGATTTTAATAGCTCCTACTGCTATGCATAAACTAGCACATCATAGAGGTCTTAACTTCTGAGACAAACTAGCAAGCTTTTTAATTAGTTTCGTTTTCAGGTCTTGCATTTTATAACCAGCTCTTTTTTTTTTTTAATCTCTCCCAGGAGAGCTTGCCACTGCCAGAGCAGCAGCTACGTGCAAGACGATAATGGTATGAATATTACACGAGGAGAGCATCTTTTTACTTGTATATATTATCTAACCTGAGGAATTGAATGAGGGTATATATATTTTGCATTGTAGGTTTTGTCGATGTCATCTACGTATAGTATAGAGGAGGTTGCTGCAAGCTGCAATGCTGTTCGGTTCTTTCAATTATATGTAATAATTGCTCGTGTTATAGTTGTTTTGAATATGGGTAGCTTGATCACAGGGTAATTTATTCAACCAATGCTTGAAACTAAACTGTACTTATTATTCTTATATCTTTCAGGTATACAAAAAACGAGATATAGCTGCTGCAGTTGTTCAAAGAGCTGAGAAAAGTGGATACAAGGCCATTGTCCTAACAGCTGATAGTCCAAGACTTGGTCGAAGGGAGGCTGTCATAAAGAATAAGTGGATACATACTTCCTTTCTACCCTGTTTATTACTAAAGAAAGAATATATATGAACATTTTGGCAATAAAGATTCTAGTCCAAAAACAAAAAAGGAATCTAGCCCAGAGAAGAAAAGTTGTCAGCTTGTGAATTGTGATATCATCAGGAATTAAGTTTCTGTCATTCTTTCAGAGTTGATTATGACTTCAATAAGAAACATTCTGCAGGATGACTATACCTAAACTAAAGAATCTGGAAGGTCTGATATCCAATGAAGTTTTCTCTGTGAGTGACCAGCAGCATATGTATATCCTAATTTTTGGATAAAAAAAACTTACATACGAAAATATAATTACGTGGCATGAGGCATCAATATGTCCCGACTTCTTTTCGTCATTATCCAGACTTCTATATATGTTATGAATTGGATCTTTTCAGGAGAAAGGTTCAAAAGTAGAAGCCTATGCCAATTCAACCCACGATCCTTCTTTCTGTTGGAAGGTGGCCTCTTAAATTAAGCTTATGTTGATGTTTTCTTCTTCTTCCTTTTTTTTCATGTTACTGGGAAATTTTGCCACTAAGTAGACTAATCAATGATTATAGAAGTATTAATATAATAAACTTTTGTAGCCGCTAGAACTAGTTCTCTGTTTGCCACATTGGTTTAATGGGCACATCAACTTTTTTTGGCAGGATATAGCATGGCTAAAAACAATCACAAACTTGCCAATTTTGATAAAAGGAATAATCACTCACGAAGATGGTAAGTTGGGTGCTTAACATCAACTTTCATTAAATCCTATGTGCCTAACATCATCAATCTGCCAAAATCATTCAATATATCCAAAATGAATCATACTTTGCAATTGGGGGAAGTGAACATATCTAATGTTATTTCTGAAAATTTAAATAATTACCTTAATGGCATTTATAATTTGCTCACGAGTACAATAATGGTGCAAGTTATCTAGTATAAAAAAATATTTGTTATTGTTGTTTATGTTATTATTCAACATTTTTCTTACTTCTCTGTTATTGACAGCAATAAAGGCTTTGGAAGTGGGTGCTGCAGGAATCATTGTTTCCAACCATGGAGGTCGCCAGCTAGATTATTCTCCTGCTTCCGTTTCTGTTGTGGAAGAGGTGATCATATATATATACCTATGAGATGTTTTCACCTATTATTGGTGCCAATGGAAACTCGGGAGAGAATGGTCCTGTATCACTGCGGGAGGATAGATACTCTTCTCTATAAGAGAACAAACTAGAGACATTTTGACACATTCTCTTTTAATCAAGTGAAAATTATCCACTTATACAGTTCCTGCATTTACTTCTAACTAAGTTCTAATGTTGCAGGTAGTTCATGCTGTTGGAGGGAAAGTTCCTGTTCTCCTTGATGGAGGAATTCGGCGGGGGACAGATGTTTTCAAGGCACTGGCCCTTGGTGCGCAAGCAGTGCTAGTAAGAATTTATCTCTCAAGCATTCAATTCCATCGAGTTCCTTTTTTTTCTTTTTCCTGCAGAACACATTACTTCAAACAAGCTTAGAGTTAGCTTAAGATATTAAAGGAAATCAATACTTTGATCCAGCTTATATTTGGGGTGAAAGTGATACTGCTTTTACACAAATGCAAATTAAGCTGAAGTATTTTGACTACCTAGAATTACTTTCAAAAGTTGAAGTCTCGAAACTGCCACAACACAATGAATCTTCTTTATGTTTTCTTTATTGATGATTGGTTTTTGTATGTTTCTTCAGGTTGGGAGGCCTGTCATCTATGGGCTTGCTGTGAAAGGGGAAGATGGAGTAAGAGAGGTGATGCAAATGCTGAAGGACGAGCTTGAGCTAACCATGGCCCTTTCTGGCTGTCCTAGCCTGAAACATATCAGCAGGAACCATGTAAGGACGCAGCAAGACAGACTCCAATCCATGCTCTAGGATTTGTCTTTGGATCCTCCTTTGATGTCTGCCTCTGCCATGTGAGGCTGAGGCTGTGACCTCCTTCAGTGCTTCATTTCAGCTGATAGTACATGCTAGTACAAAAGTAACTTCACCTTAAGAATAAAAATTTCTTCCAGGATCCTGCAACTTTCCAAGACATTTTTCCAGTAACTTCATTTTACATATCGCTCCATTCCAACGATTTAATTTAATTACCTACCAGTGTTCAGTTCTTTCAGACTGGGCCAAGGGAATTTGTTGGGTTTCGGCTGTTGTAATTTACCAAACCTTTATCGGCCCTATTGGATCAATAAAGACTAGGATTCCTACTCGTCCAAGGAAAAGAAAAAATATGTCAGTCGGTCGGTGCATAAGCCTCTTTATGTCATCGCTCCCAAGTTACTACACAACCGCCAAACTGCATCCTCTATGTGGATTGAGATCCTCTCCTATAAAATTATGTCCTGTTGGTTGAATCGTGGCCATGATTTTTAAAATTATTGGTGAGAATTTATTTTTACCTTATTTAATTTTTTAAGTTTTTCTTACCTTATATATTTTAGGGCTATTGATTAAACAAATCAAAGGTATTTATTTAACAGGATCTCTCTTGTTGAATACTGTACAGGAGAGAATCCAAATCCCCTGTATGTATATAGGAATGGAGTTCCCGATGCTCTTGTCTTAATTTCTGTTAATGCATGCATCTAGAAACTTAAAAAAAAAAAACCTACCCTCTGCCATGAACCAACAACAACTGCCATTAGATATCATAGCCAACATTCTCTCAATATGCCCCGTCAAGACCATACTACGATGCAAGTCCCTAAGCAAAACCTGCCACGACTTGCTCTCCACCTCCCGCTTTGCCCGCCTACACTACTCCAACGACGTCGCACCCCCCTCCCCAAACTTCCTCTTCTTCGATAGGAAAACCAGTAGCTGCCTCTTCCTTGACCCTCAAGCCAGCAGCAACCCACTCCTGACAAGCTCCCGGCGCCGCCCCAACACCGACGTTCTCACCATCGGCACCGACAGGTTCCTTGTCAGTTACGACCTCAAATTTCCCCTCCCGACAAAACCAACCATCGCCCGGTCCCGTAACGGCCTCCTTTGTCTATCCAGGAGTTACCGCTCCAAAACCCTTTACTTGTGCAACCCCGTCACCGGAGAGTATGTAAAGATCAAGATCCCGAGACAAGAAGGATCAGGGCACCGTAATATTATTACCTCTCCTGTCTTGATTGACTTTGTCGACCTTTATTACAGCTCGCGAAGCAATGAGTACAAGGTGCTGGTAATTAGACCGGACGGCGAGACCCATGTCCACACCGTGGGGACCGGTTCTTGGAGGAGCACCGGCAGGGTCAGTAAACCGTTCAACAAGAATCTACCGGCGGCGGTTGTGAACGGAGCTCTTCACTGGATCACTGTGGGCTGTCTGGACCGTAGGGATTTCATATGCGCTTTTGATATGGAGGAAGAGAGAGCCAGATACCTGTCGTTCCCGTCTCCTCTTAGTAATTACCTGAAATGTGAGGTGTACTCCTTGGTGGAGTTGGGGGGTTGTCTGTGCTTTTGCCAGCACTATTATAGCAAGGTTAAAATATTGGTGATGATAGAGTATGGAGTAACGAACTCTTGGTGGTGGGTCTATGACCTACGGAGACCCACGGGATTATGGATGTTTGGACCAAACCCAGAAATAATATTGAACTATAGCAAGAATGGTTATCTGGTTTGGGATAATAATTTCGAGACCAAGGAGAAGAAGACAGAAGTACTGGCAGTTCATGATGTGGTTCCATTCGACTATCAAGCAGTTCGGCTCATACCAAATTTTCTCCGGTTTGAGGATGTTTTCAAGGGCAAGGGTTTGAAAGTTAGGAATGTAAGGTCATATTGGCACCAGCTCTGGTCTTATGTATCTTTCTTGCGGAATTAATCTGCTGCCAGTTCCAGATTTTGCAGCTGTGGATGTTTGAGTTATATTTTGTTTTATTTTGAGTTGATGAATAATAGCTAAGATCCTCTAATCTAATTGTAGCAAAATTAAGTCCAATTAGAGTTTGTAACAAAATCAAAACTCGACCAATTAATTAATGACAATATGTTTTATTAAACATTGTCAAAACCTCGGCAATTTGCAGTAACTACTTCAAAAATTTGTCTATGAGATTCAAATGCTACATTAACACACATTCTTCTCCAACCACATAATTAGGTGCACAATACACACATTCTTCTCCAACCACATAATTAGGTGCACAAGGGAAAAGGAAGAAATCATTATTTCTTTACCGTCTGTGATGGAATAATGGAATAACTGCAAAAAGGCCATCGCCATATATTTATCAATTAACCTTCGGTGGAGAAAAAATTAGAATGAAGTTCCTCAAAGGATGGGTACTTCCCCACGTAAGTCTCAATTTTTTTGCTCATTCAGATTCTCCCTGTTAATTAGTGTTAGCACTTGATGAGCATGATATATTACGTTAAGAACAGTTCTCAATCCCTTAAACTGGAAATCAACCAAAAAAACACCCTGAAAAAATAGAATGTCGGCGCTTATTCACATTTATTTCAAGTTCTCTTTGGAGTTTAGATTCTTTATACATTAAAGAATACACGGATTGGACTTGGACAGGTAGTTTACATGTCGCGTGTCGCTTAATTAGTCATCGGGCCGCAGGAAATTAATGGGTTTGGGCTCTCGTGTGGATAAAGCGGATCATGGGCTTCAATATTTACTACCGACCTTAAGCCCTTTTCTAGGCCAAGCCCACCTGTGTATGTATATATAAGATTTTACCGAACCCATAGTCCTAATTTTTTTTGATGAGCATAGTCCTAATTTCTCCTCATGAATAGCAAAAACAACCCTAGCCTCCGCCTTGTTACCACCACCACAACAAACGTTAGCGAAGATTCATCATCATCACCATGAAGAAGAAGACTCCGCCGGAGAGATCAGAGCAAGATACTATCCATCTTCAAAACCCATCAAACAACGACATCCCGTTGAACCTCATAATCGATATACTCTCAAAATCCTCCATCAAGACAGTAATTCGATGCAGGGCCCTAAGCAAAACCTGCCATGACTTGCTCTCAGACTCCTTCTTCACCAACCTACACTACTCCAATGCACCCACCTCACAGAACTTCCTCTTCTTCCATAAAGAAGAATACCCAAGATCCTGTTTTTTACTTGACCCTCACGCCACTCCTTCCAAGCCTTCCAGCTTCGGCACCAACAGGTTCGTCGTCAGCTTCGACCTCAAATTCCTCCTCCCTATAAAATCCACCATCGTCCGGTCCAGCAACGGCTTGCTCCTTCTGTCGAAGGGTTACCACTCCAAAACCCTTTACGTCTGCAACCCCGTCACCGGAGAGTACATAAAGGTCAAGATCCCAAGTCAAGGACACGGCGGTAACGTTATTTTCCCTGTCTACTTCGAGTTTGTTGATCTTTATTACAGCTCGAGGAGCGATGAGTACAAGGTTGTTATAATTGGGCCGGACGGTGATAGCCAGGTACTTACGGTCGGGACGGATTCTTGGAGAAGCACTGGCCCTGTCCGGAAACCGCTTAACAATGCATCACCGGGCGCGGTTTTGAACGGAGCTCTTCACTGGATCACTGAGGACTGCAAGACCAGTCCAGAATGCATATGCGCTTTTGATATGGAGGAGGAGCGAGTCAGCTACCTGTGGCATGGCACTTTTAGTGATGACTCGAGATTGGTGCATTCCTTGGTGGTGTTGGATGGTTCTCTCTGCCATTGCAGGGATGAGTATCCTGAGGTTACAGTGCGGGTGATGAAAGTGTATGGGAAAAAGCAGTCGTGGAGATGGCTCTATAAGCTCAAGAGACCAATGTATTCATCGGTGAGACCATTCCTGATGGAAGAAGACGGGACCATCTTGTACTACCGCCAGCTTGGTTCTCTGGTCTGGGATAATATCAAGACGCAGGAGAAGACAGAACTGGCAATTGATGTCCGTCCGTTCTGCTTTGAAGCAGTCCTGCACAAACCAAATTTGCTCCTGTTCGAGGATGTTTTCAAGGGAAAGTGTTTAAGGGTTAGGAATGTGAGGTCAAGGCAGCAGATTTCGTCTTATGTCTCTTGCTTGCCGAGTTAATCTGCTTCAGATTGAGGATGTGGATGTAGGAGGTTTTTTTGTTTTCTTTCTGAGTTTATGAATGGCTAGGGTAGTTTTAATCAATGTAGCAAAAGCGTTGGTTGTAAGAGAATCGAAACTCTGCTAAATCAAGGGAATAGAAGTGATGTTTTATTGAACAGTGTCAAAACCTTGACAAACTCCAATAACTACAAAAATTTGTCTGCAGATCCATTGAATTTCAATGCTAAACACACATTCTTCATTCAACCAGGATAATTAGGTGTACAACGTTAAATTGTTTGCATACGATATAACCACCTGAGAAAATGCAGCAAATGCATAGACGAAAAGGCAAATCATATCATCTATGGAGGCGGAAGCTTCTTTATCGACTGTGATGGCAGAATAGCGACAAGGTCATCGCCATATCCAACGCCCTCTGCCGAGTGAAACAAACCATGGCGAGAGTATAAATGACACCGTGGCATGAGAACTTGGGAAAGATGAACGAGACGAAAATGCTGAAAGAAAACTAAGCTTACCACCATCCTGTCGAAAAAATCTGACCACCTCTCCAGCTATGCTTGTCTGGAAAAGTAGTAATCAAAAAGAAAAATTAAGAACTTGAATTGCTAATACATTTGCCAATATTTAAAAAACCAACTACCCTAGTACTTCAAACCAGTCACCATGGGAGTATCTGTTATTACGGGCTAAAACAAATAAACTGGAGAAATTAGCACTATGAGCCAGTAACAGTCTCCATTAGAACTAACAGAGAGCAAACTACTTATTCGTCTAGCTAAAAAAACTTATGATGCTCTAATAGTCATTTTCATCTGGAGCAGGCCAGAACTTTCATCTTTTACAGGTTGGGGAGCGGACTGGCTTTGGTATATTTTCTTTAGATTTTTTTTTATGCTAATGGATATTTTATTTATTTTTAAGACTTCAAGGCTCACAGTTAGTCAACAAGAGCATGACTAACAGAATAATACAGTCCCTGTAACAGTTTGCTAAAACATCAAATACAAAGGAAAATCACACTCCCATACTGAAGTCTTTCTAAATATTCTCATCACACCCTTCCAGTGTCTGATTGTTTCTGCAGATACACGAACATAACTGCGTATATTTTTATTAGACAGATGATGATATGCAAAAATTAACCATCAGGGATGGCATTTTTTGTAGGTGGACAGCAACCATGCCTTTCAAAGTCAGCTATATAAATAAACAAACATAATAACATGAAGAAAAGATCCGCACCTTGATTGGCAGTAGGTGACCAAACTGTTCAATAAAGCCAATTACTCTACCTTCCTTCACTTTTTGCTTCTGCTCAGGAGAGAAAACATGTCAAATAGGTTTCAGAGTGAGGATTAAGTTCTGTTCCCAAGCAAGACTTTCATGCCTAGGACCAACATGTACAAGGAATTCTACTTCAGTTTTTAACAAGGAAAATGCAAGTTGAAGCGAAAGAAAAGGGGAATCAACTAAAACAAAGGGCATGCAAAATTTTGCTCAAGAACAACCCCTTCAAACTTGAGCTCAATTTCTTTGTCAGAAAGATTGTGAAGGCAAGAATACAAAGGTAGTATATAACTGTAAGAAATATCATGAAAATTGTTGAGATTATGGAATTCTCTATTACAACTGAAACTCATTCAGTTTTTGCTTGCAGCAATTTTCTTATTGCCTCCAAGGAGACAAAGTACTTCTGCTTTCTTAAGGAATTGATTAGCTGTCAAGCATCAACTCATCAGGAAAACTAATAACATGAAAAAATTCTTGCAAAGACACAGTTTTCAAAAACAAAAGAAAGTGAAAGAAAATTTCCATTCTCAATCGAGAATTGTGGTCAAATAAACGCCTCACTTAACATACTTGCAACAAAAGCTATTCTGAAAAATGTGTGGAAAGAAGATAGCATCTTAAAAATTCACACATAATCATTCTTAACAACATATCTGAAGCAAGTCCTAATTTTCAGTCAACGGCTGCACATTAAGATTGAGGAATTGGTACCTGGATACAAACAGGGGGAAGGCTTTTTCCTTTCTTAACTCGACCCCTCCGGAAAGTACCAACCTGAACAATATATAAGAGTTTAGGCCTGAAGAATAACGCTGGGAAAGCATGTAGAATTGTGATACTCACCCCTGGAGATTGGAGCATCACCAAGCCTATATCTGCGGCTCTGTCCAGAAATGATTGAATCCCCTCTGGCGAAGACTGTGGTTTGTAGATAGACAAAGCTGTAGAGGAAACAGAACCATTAGTATCAGTCGCTGATGGAGTTGTAGTCGTGTTCACAGGTGCTGGCGTTGGAACTGAAGTTGGAGATGAGACTGCCAGGGGAGAAGCAGATTTGCTTGTCTCTGACAAGTCTCTCGTCAGATGCAGCTCAAAGCCACCAAGCTGTCAACCAGAGGAGGAACCAGAATAATGTATTTTAGATTGGATGCAAGTTTTTTGTCCTCCATAACCGGAACATAAACCAAAGAAACCTAGATAATATTCAAGTGATAAAGAGGGTATAAAGCAGCAGATACTTGCTTACTTTCAGTTCGAACTGTGCTATCGAAGTTGTATCACATATTTCACTGACCAGGGACTCAACCTGCATATCAAATTGAAAATGATATTCAAGACATGAGCAGGTCCTTGGCACAATAAACTTGAGTGCCATGCACCAATAATATGCAGCATAAGCATGTTTTCAACCAAAAAGGAAAAAGGAATCTAGGTGAAAGGAACAGAAGGCAACAAGGATTGCAAGTTGGAAGAATCTTTCACATCCACATACAAGTTGAAGTGACGTATCAACATTGTGTGCAATAGTCAGAGGAGTTAATGCTTGGTATGAGTCATTGTGACCTTTAAAATTGGCATATTCTTTCCTGAACGGAGTATCAAACTACCATACCACAAAAGTTTTCTAATAGTATATATAAAAGAGCAATTTGCATGCTGCAACTAGATTGAAGTTGAAAAGAGATATATGTACACCACATAACAACCTAAACTGTGTAATTTAGTACTGTAAACTTGACCATAAAACAGAGTTAGATTAATACTATAGGAAAGAAGGTCTTAATTAATGTTAACACTCTAGTAATGGAGGATGAGGATGCTGACCTCAGATGAACTCGGAATAACTTGACTCTTCAAAGCTGATGATTTAGTCTCCTTCAAAGCTGAAAGGACATGGGCATACATAAGCTTTGGGACAACTGAAATTTATAACATAAGACAGAGTACACCATCAGTAATGCACCAACAAGAAGCACTTACACACTGTTTCCGAGGATGAAGCACAAGCAACGCTGAATGCTTTGTTTGGTTTGTATGACACAGCCACACTGGGACACTGCAAGAGTTTGCTGCTCTTCCATGCTCCAACTCTTGCTCTGCCAAGATCGAACCCTGAAAGCTTCACATTTGAAGCTCCTAAGTTACCTGTAGAAACCACAACCAGAAACAACTTAATAAGTCTTATTATCTTCATAGAAATTGTCAGGACAAATTCATTCCATACACCGTTATGCTATTTACTATGACCAATATGAAGCCTTCATTTAAGTGTTTATTTTTTTTATAATAGTATTGTTGATAAAGAGATGATATGAGAAAGAACTTAGATTTGAATTATACTTTAGGACCTCATTTATTTTAAGTCCTCTCCGTCCCAGAGGCAACCATCTGATGCAACATTATTCTTTTGAAGCACAGCATTTACCTACCAAAGAAATGAGGTCCATGTAGGCTCACAAAATTGTCTAGCAATGAATAAGTATGCTGTTCCCTCATCATTTTTATCCTCCTTTAGTAATAGCAGGGGATAAGCCACAATTAAGCTAATATATCCTTACAACTGGTGGTATCTTCATGAATTTGCTACCCGAATGCGGAAGAGTTTCAGCACTCCATGGCGTACAAGCAAAACATCATGAATAACTCGCTCCATACAAGCTTTAGACGGCAAAAGTCGCTCATACTACTCTTTAGACGGCAAAAGACGAGAACAAAATGAAATGCTATAGACAAAAGGAAAGTATCCGAGAGAGAAAAGCTCGATGGCACTGCAGGCCGACTACTCCTTTTCAGGGTCTTGCAACTCGAATTTAGTACAAGTAATAGGAAGTCAAGTTTTAGTAGTTGACAAGACATGGCCATAGGGAACGCTACTAGTACGAAGTTTCTACAGAAGTATTAATCTTTACCCAGATTATTAGATAGCCAACCAAAAACCTACTTCCCCAACATAAAGCTAGATGTCCCAAAATCATGAAATTCATAAAATACCATGGATTATATCTACAAGCATGACAACCCAAAATTTTTCATCATACGAGCTATATCAACTTTTATTGATCAGATTGAAATCTCCACACAAGAAATATTCACATAGAATTCATTCCTCTTTGAGCCTTCCTTATGATTGTAATACCAGAGAACATAAGTAAAAAGAGAAACAACAAAGGGGAAAGCTTTATTGCCAACCATTCTGGATCAATACCAAAACAAAATGCAAGAGAATTGGTGATGCTGGAGAACCAAAACGCCAGGTAGCCAAAATCCAAAAAGAAATGTACTAATAGGCATCGAGTTCCACAACTTGTGTTGAAAACAAAAGCGCTAGCTAGCAACGAAATTAAAGCCACCAAAATCTCAATACTTGTACATTTGAACATCCCGAACAGTAAGGTTCGTGCATGCGAAGACAATGATTCAAAACATAGTACAGACATAAACTGAAGTCATTCGAATAGAGAGAGAGAGAGAGAGAGAGAGAGAAGGGAAAGGACTTACAAGAAGCCATTGGAAGTATCGAACGCTCGAGGTACCAGAGCAGAGAACCCAGAAAAAAAGAACGAAAATTTATCTCTCCAGTCCACCGAAGAGAGGAAAAAACTAAAAAGCAAGATCCAAGTTCAAGTCCAAATTATACTAATGTGCTAAAAACTTAAAAACAGTAGGGAGAAGAAAGAAAGCCCACCAAGGTTGTGACTTGGTTGAGTTAAACACGGAGGTGTGTCTTTGTTGTATCTGTGTGTGTGTTTACTTTGTACACTTGTGTAATACCACGTGGCTTTGGCTCGATAGTTTCGAGGGGTAACAAAGTCTACAATTATCAGGTTGTGGTCAGGAAAGAACAGTAGCGATCTACGCCGCCTATAACTGCCCGCCCCCAAGTAATCATCCTTTGACAGTTGGGACTTAGGTGGTGAACAGCCCAACAGTAATAAACACAGCTGGTTTTGTTGGATTAGTTGGGCCCAACTTCTTTATTAGGTGTATATGTTGAAAATCCCACTAATTTAGTTTGTACGCAAGCGGCCCAAATTGAATCCAAATTAATCAGGGGCTACCCAGATGTGCAAAAAAATATATATATTTATTATTTTCAAGGTTGTTAAACTTGGACCCGGTCGAGCCAGCCAGCGAGCCACTATATTTTTGGTTAAATAGTGGTCAAATTTGGGTTCAACCGTAAAATTTTTGATTCGGAAAACCTACCAGGTCACGGTTACTCGGATTTAACCGGATGGGCCAGTACGGGGATTAACAACATTGGTTTTTTTTTTTTTTATCCCGCAAATTTTTTTGTGAATCCGTTCATGGTGAAATCTGTTTATGTCTTTGTTGTTTGGATGTGTGACCAACTGCCAAAATCAATTGAGAAAGAAAAGGACCTACAGGCCTGTTTTGGGCCCAATTTGTCTGCTCCAAATAGAGTTGGTCCTTTAGTGTTAAGATTGTAAGAATTTGTAAGATTGGAGTCCAAGTGAAAGAAGATAAAAAGTGGGCCAATTTCGTTTTGAGAAGTCTAAGGATAAAAAAAAAAGACACTGTTTTCTTTCAGAGTAGAGCCCAAGAGAATATTGGACTTGGTATGGGCCCAAAATTTTCGTGCTGTTAACGGTCAAACAAGGTAGGTGCATATTCGGTCCCGTGCATATTCGATCCAAAAAGCAATTAATTAACCTCTTTTTTTTTTTCCTTTTTCTTTCTGTTAAACTTGATTACTGTATGATGATGTCTGTGTCAAAGGACTAAACCTTACATCAATTTTCTACCGGAAATTATCAAAGGTAAGCACGCGTAAAGGTTTTTATAAAATGTTCTTTAAATGGAAAGCTATTCCTTTATTATTATTTTTTATGGTTACAGGAAAGCTTTTCCTTTATGATGCCTTTCTCTTCATAGGTCGCATACAAATTCAGAGTTCTTAATAAAAACCCAATTAAAGTTGTCTACCTGATAATAACACAATGCTTTTTTCATTAATGGGATAATATACCATATTCTAAAAAAGTGAAAGCAGCACTTAATAGCTCACTGCAGGCTGCCGGGTGAACAGAATGGGCCCTAACTCAAAACGTTAAAAAAAGGGTAATTGACCCGCAAGAACAAGATATATCTAATATAAAGCAAGCTAGCTTATAAAAGGAAGACAAGAATCTGGTTTAAAGCCCAGCTAATGCCTTAGTGCAGGAGGGGACATCTATGATTTCCTAGTTGCCTTTGAAGATACATGCCATAGGTCAATGAAGAGAATCCAATGCATATTATTTGTTTTAATCCTTCTTTTAATCTGGGTTTGAGGATTCAAACTTAAACACGTGGACTCAAGCATCAAACTGGACCTTTTAACCCTGGAAATATATATATTTTACCTTGGATATTAAGATCAAATACTCACTATCCAATTAATTGATCATGTCTTTTTTTCTTAATTTGTTTGACGTTCGAGTAAAATATATAAGAAATATTTCTAAACAAAGAACTACCTCATGTGTCTACCAATTATCGTGCTTGGCCCAATTCCGATAAGTTTTCTAATCAAACCTATATTAAAATAACATTTTCACTATGCATATATAACCTATTACCTATCTGCCCCAACGCCAAGTGCTGCATGCCACTAATCTATATTGTATAATAAGTATAACAAATACAATGATATGCCTAGTATAGGGTTGTTATTCCGACAAAATAATTAGATATTTCTAAGTGCAGATTTTAAAGAGGAACTGCGTTACGTGGTAGTCAGTTTAGTTTTCTATTTGTTCTTGTTGTCGTACATTTCGTGCTTGCCTTATTGTATTTGTTCCTTTTCACATTTTTCACATCAAAAAACTATGTATAGGTGGATAGTATTCTAACTTCTAAGCTTGGCATTAATTATTTTTACCGTGCTCATTCAAGAAGCTTACGACAAATTTGATGACAATCTTTACGAAAAGTGAAGGGATCATATTCTTTTAAGAAAACAGGCACCATACAATAAAATAAAAAGTCACTAATACAAAAGAAAAAGCGGGCCCATTGATTACAATGAACTGCAGATCATAAGCCCGCGAAAATACAACGTTATACTTCTTACTAATGGGGAAGCCTAAATATAACAAAATGCCAAGGTTGATAAAGCCGAAGGCAAAACCAAAGTTTCACCCTCAAGAACCCTAACGTCCAACAGAAATTAATGAAGAAATTCAAAATTAAGCACTGATATATTCTTTAATCTTGTCTCTTAATTTTTCTTCTCGTTCATGCAATACCTGCGAGAAAAGCCGCACAGCATATTATTAATTTTCAGAAGAAACTTAAGAAAATGCTTGCTACAATGCAATAATTTTGAATTAACCATGAAAAACTATCTCAAAGAAAAGGGTAAAAAACACATGTAAACCTTATGATTTAAATATAATTTCATACCCATATGTCTAGTATGAAGTTCGGTTGCTGAGCTCTCTTGGGGCATTGCATTTGAAACACTCCATTCTGCTAGCAAAGTTGTGCTCGTTGCATCCCCACCTAACACATACACACATTAATATTTTTGTTTAATTAATTAATTCCAACCTACACAAGACATTGATATATCTGGGCTTGTGTGCTTTTACAGAAACAGACTATATTTATAGTATGCCTTCCCCTTTTTTTTTTTGTTTACGTACAGGTACTAGTTGGTGAAAAAGAGAGATTCCCACGACATCTCACTTGTGAAAGCAGTCAAAACATGAATAATTTCAATGTTCAACACCTTAATAAAGATTGAATCCCTCTCATTATTCAAAAGTGTTCTGTCTCTCTCTCCCTATATATATATTTATATATATATATAGTTACATATGTACCAGCTAAAGCCCTTTCCAGCTTTCAGTCTTTTTTTTTCGAAGGCTGCATTTCAAAGATAAAGTAGCTGTGTAGGTAGTATCTAATAGTAAGGAGTTAAAAAAAAAAACTAAACAAATTTTAACCATTACATACTTAAGTTTAAAAGAACATGAACATTGTATATATATGTACCTGGTGCAAATCCAATCGCCTGATTTCCATCCAGATCGATTGCCACCAACATTTCCAAACCCTCTAGAGCGAGCCGGGAAATCAGAGTCAAAGCCAGAAGCAGCAGAATCATCCTTGTAAACTCCACATTTGAAGCAGCTGGAGCGGCTAGCGAAGTTGTGTGCCCCACAGTTGCCAACGTTGCAGTACCAGTCCCCGGGGCGGACATCCGACCCGGTGAACCCGAACGACGGCCCGCCCCGACCCCCGAAGCCGCCGAAGTCACCGCCGGCACCGGACCTAGAGTCACCGCAGCGCTGGCATGAGTCACGCCTTTGGAAGTTGAGGTGCTGGCATGACCTGCAGTTCCAATCTCCTGGCCTGCTCATAGTTTCTAGCTACATTAAAAAATGAAAAAGAAGTAATGTTAGGTTGCATACAAGTTTAAAGTAATAAAGAAAAGCATACTATACGTGACACAATTATTGGACAATGGTACGGTGAAGTTCTAGCACATACCATGTCTCTATAATATAATATTTAAGCCAATGTATAGAAGAATAAGAATTGAAGTTAATTACAAACCTTAAAAGTGATAACGAGAAGATGTGAAGAATTCTGAGAAGAATTGGAAGAAGCGTTTCTTTCAAGCTTGTAGGGAGAGGAAGCAGATATGGAGGAAATGGTGATGAGAATTATTGGGTGAGGGGGTCTTTATATATATACATGCATGCTTAGCTACGCCACAGGCAAAAGGGAATAAATGGAGGGCCGTGTTACTTAACTTTTTCGTGTTCATCACCATTGGCAAACCTTGATATTTGGGAATCAAACAAAATCTAAAGTAGGAAAAAGAGATAAAGGAAAATTCCAGCTACGATTCCAAAGACTGGATTTATCGAAATTTTGAACAATTACTTTGGCCATTGCTTCTTTTAGGGTTTGTGTTGACGTGAAAATTGAGAAGTGCATGCACAATTGCACCTGTCTAATTTGAACACCGTTGTTCCTACTTTTAAAAGGAGGTCATCAAATTATTACAACATGCGGGCATATATATCTCTCTTATTCACACTGTTCATCCTTTTCTATGACCCATGTGGGTATATTCAATCTTTGGCTGATAATTAAAGCAGAAAAGAATTTGAAGTATGCTAGCTAGCTATAGTAACATTTGCATCATTTTTCTTCCCCTAGCTTACTTAATCATGTAATCATATAGCTTACTTTATTGTTACTATTTTTAATTAGTTGGTACATACCTAATCCTATATCCTAATAATTAAAGGCAATTTGGTCTTGATGAAGTTCGAAGTTCGCCAAGAACTTGTCCATTTGGAGCTAGCTAGTAGCTAGACTCTCTTAATTTCTAATTAATTACTTGATCATATATGCAGTTCTCCATATATGAATTCTCATAAAAAAGATGCATGCGCATCTATATACCTGTACTGGAATTTGCTGTCAAATCATGGAATTTCCATGCACATGCATTAATATATAGCAGCTGATTGTTTGTGTTATGATCAGTCAAACCGAGCTCTTGAGACCGATCGAGTTGATGAGAGCTTTAGATGGTCACAATCAGTCCATGTAAGTTAGACCAACAACTCAGGATCCCACATAAAGCAAACAGAAGATATTGTCCGCCTATAAACACTACAGGCTTAATCCAAAAATATACTCCAATCAATTGAACCACAAACCGTAGAAAGGCCCCTTTGACCATAGCTTCTGGGACCCTCGAATCACTAGTGTGAATGTACCCTCATGTAAATAAGGAATCCTTTGTTATAAGCATATATGCCCTTGCCATTGTACAAGTAATGGGTACTTTAAACATAAACTTTAAGGAAAACCCACCACTTATCTCAATAATTTTCGTGAGGGGTCATGTCTCTATCAATATTTGCTTTGAGTATCGGCCCTCTTGAAAGCAAGTGCCATCGTTAAAATTGTAGTTGCTTTAGGAATTTGAATATTCCCTTTTTCATATACCTCAATTCTCTCACAGGTTGTATGTTATTATGATTTTCTTATATGGGTTAGAAATCATGATCAGTTCTGCTAATCTCATTGGGTTAATTACGACAATTTTTACACCCCTGTAATCTTCCTTTTTGTCCTCCATGTAGGGTTGGAAATTTGCTACTTAAAACACCATATCATACTAATTAGTTGTTTTCTTTATAAAAATCTTGAAGGTTATAGTAATACCATACATATATATATGATGCATCTCTGTCTATTACCATGAAGAGATATTTTGATACAGAACAATGAGATAATTAGGAACAGGAGAAAAGAAAAGGAGAGCCCAAAAAAAAAGAGAAAGGCAAATGGTGAGTTTCAATAAAGATAGTTGAAGGCTGGAAATGATGGAATAACAAGTCTTCGAGGTTTCATTTTGACCACCTTTTCCTTTTTGTTTTTTTGGTTTTCCTTTTCTGCGGCTGCTATTACAATTTCGTCTCTCACACCACCTCTCTCGTTCTTTATCTTTCACTCTAAACAAGCCCCTTTAATCATCTTTTTTGTGCTCCTCTCAAAAAACCAACATAAATGGAAAGGAATGGGGGGAGAGGAGAGATACATGGTATAAGATATACCTGGCCTCCATTCTCTTGGAGAAGGGTAAAGGAGAGAAGAGGGCAAACTGTAAAGAAGAGCCAACAAGAGCAAAGAGAAGTGGTGTGCTGATTCGATTCTCTCCTTGGGAATCACACCCATGCATGACCACGACCAACTCTTTGCTTCTTTGCTTTTGCCTTTGTCACTCACTTCACCAACTCTCTCTCTCTTTCTTTCTTTCCTTTGGGTTGNGGAGAGATACATGGTATAAGATATACCTGGCCTCCATTCTCTTGGAGAAGGGTAAAGGAGAGAAGAGGGCAAACTGTAAAGAAGAGCCAACAAGAGCAAAGAGAAGTGGTGTGCTGATTCGATTCTCTCCTTGGGAATCACACCCATGCATGACCACGACCAACTCTTTGCTTCTTTGCTTTTGCCTTTGTCACTCACTTCACCAACTCTCTCTCTCTTTCTTTCTTTCCTTTGGGTTGTGTCGCTGTGTCATGTGTGCGCGTGTGTTTTCGTTGAAAACAATATAATACTAGTGGACACTTACTTTTGCTTTTCTATTATACTACTACATTGCTTGCACCCATATGTAACTCCAATGTTGCTTTCCCTGGATTAATATGATTGTGTGTGTAATGCTAGCGCTAACATAAACCAGAAATGGATGCAGGTTCTAATGGAAGCAACACAGTTTATTACCATCCTTATCTTTGTTTAGAAAGGAGGTCAATTTGTTGCTATGAAAAAAATGCCACAGATAAGATCATGGATTATAATATATACCACAATTGACTTCAATTTTGGGTGTACATCGACCATTATCAAAGTAGGAGGGGAAAAAAAGGATAAAGATTTGCAATTCAGCATCTGGAAAAATTAAGGTATTTTCTGAGATGTATGCACTGATTAACAAATTTTAGCAATTTCTAAAAAAAATATTGATCCAAGTACAAATAGGAATTTGATAAACATTGAGATTCATCATCATTTCATATTTTACTTTCCCATTCCTTTTTTGCACTTACAAAGCCATCACTTTCCATTCATTAACACCTAGAGGGTATGAACAGTAGAACTCCTGTCACTTAAATAATGGAGTAATGAAACAAAAGAGCTCCATGAAACTATCAATAAAATGCACAGCATTTCATGGGATAACTTAAGATACAAAGCTACAATGTGATGGTATGCCCTTCAAGGACGATAGTTATTTCCATTTTCCAGAATCCCGGTAGTAATATATATGAAACATCACACTGACATGCTTTATATGGCACCCAGGGACAATTCCTATAAAATCCTAGATACCAGAGTTCCAAAAGCCTCCGTCTTCCCAAGAATTCTTCTTCCGGAAGTGGGTCATGGCTACAATTGACTACAATGACCACTCCAATGAAGTTTTTTTTTTAAACTACAAAACGAGTTGAACCTGAAGCAGGACAACATGAAGAGAATATACATAAGTTCGATATCCAGATCCTTTCGGCAATTTCGAAGGGATTCTGTATCAGGGAATGCATTTTCAAGTAATGAAAGAAGGCAGCATGTTCAGTTGTTGATCTTAGAATTGCAACATACATGAGGTACAGGTAGAGAAAGGGGACAAAGGGCAGCATTCAGATGGAGCACTTACAAGAAGCGACCAAAAGAGGTTCCCTTTGGAGTTTCTATGAGGACCCTGTTCTGTGCCTGCCACCTGAGTTGGATATAGTCCTTGGACTAACAGACTGTGGTGAACCATGTAATTCTTTCTGACCAAATGGATTGCTTCCTCGAAGTCCAGGAGAAGAAACTTTGCGAGGAGATCTGGAAGTTAGCTCATTGCCTCGCAAGCCCTCAGCCTCCAAAAACTTTGCTTCATCGGAAAGCATTGCCAGCTGAACAAAATAAGAGATGTAAAAACAAACATAAGAAGAGAAGAAGAGGAGCTTAAAGAATTACAGGGCAGTATGCTAAGGTTAGCAAAAACGAGTCTCAACACACGGAAGATGGACCTTTGAAGAGGAAAAAAGGAAAACAAGAACCTCATTAACTACTGCAATACGAGTGAAGCTAAAATTGACTGGCATGTTGAATCAAATTCTGTCTCAAATGACAAGGGAAAACAATAAAACCTCTATACACATTTGCTATTGCAGCGGGAAATAGCCCATCAAACTTGGAAATTGTAATTTCAACAATAAAGCATGAATAATTAATTTCATTATATACCCGAATTTCATTCTCTCTCAGGCGTCCCTGAAGTGCATTTATCGCAGGACTTAAACTGCAAGCATTTCAAATGAAGCAAGTTCTGTTGAATTGTTAAAGAAAAAAAGTATAGCTAGAAACAAAGTAGAGAATGGCTGGAAAACAAAAAGGTGGTTTGTGTTTCTAACCAATATTCCATTAATTTGCACATTGAAGCCTGATATGTTGCTGTATGGTGGATGAATGTAAGGGGATGCACTTTTTCATTCCTGATAAAAGATGAAACAAATTAGGAACAGCAAACACCGTGCAAACTACAATATAAGCATAAAGAACGGAGGATGATGTCAAACCCTGCATTACCTTATATTTTGCGAGATGGCTTGGTTATATGCTCCCCGCTCCTCTTCATATAATACCCGTTGCAAATCAGTAAAAGACGTTAGAGGTGCATCAAGCTTAAGCAAAGAGTATGTGGGTAAAACTTCAAGAGGAATTTCTTTCCTGACATACTGAGCACCACTGCCAGCAGAAAGAAACAATTTGAGAGCTTAAAAGCTGAGAATAGTTATTCACTCTATAATATTATGTTATTTATTTTAAGACCACAGAGTACCCACTACTAAATTTGTATACAAAAATGCAAGGGAAACAATTTACAAAGAACATACTTGGTTTACCTCATGTCCAAATTTGACCGGTGCATAGCTTCTTGCATACTTTCTGACATATCCATAGGATCAATGTCATCGATCACATTATCCGAGTTGCCAGAGATTCTATCTCTTCCGACATAGTTGGCATCTGCATTTGCAAAGAAATCCCCCAACTCCAAAGATCGTGTCCCACCCTATCCATCATATGAGCAACGATTAAATAATGCAACAAAGGTCAAGAGTTTGACACTTTATTTATTCCCCAAAGAGTGCAAAACATAGGGCTTGAAACAAAAGTACACAATAATATAATCTGCAAAACCACCGTTCTGATATCTTAGGTCTATTAGAAAACCCCCTAGCCTGTATGGATGAACAATTTCGTAGATGGGGTTCCCATAAGGCAGGATACAAGTGGTTAGTGTTGATCATAGGTTTTCATTACTGACCAAAGAACCCAAAAAAAGAAGAAAAGGAAACAATGTAATACTTACCAACCAGCAGCATCATAGATATTTATTATTAGTCTGTGATAGGCAACGACATTTCAATTTAGTTGAGTATTACTGGAAGCAAATGACTACGAAATGATTTTGACTCAGTTCTTTACTGCCTTCACTTTTCATTTTCCCTATGGTAGTCCTCTTTTCCTCTAAACAACGTTCGCCCCACCATGCAAAATGTCAGCATGTACATAAAGAGCTTGATTCTAATGACGGCATCATGCAACTCCGGAGCTTTCAGAAATTCTAATTCCCAAACTAAGAAGGGGGAAAAAAAGAGAGAAAAAAGCAGAATTCCTAAGTCAGAGGTTCGTAGAGCCTCTGAACCCAACAACGGTCATCCGTTTGCTCTTCATATCTCATCCCAAGAGTTTAGACAATCTGACCTACCAAACTGTAGGAACAATAATCCAGATAATCTCTAATCAAGGCTCAATCTTCCTCAAACTCCCAGTCAACTTAGGAAGAAGACAACACAAAACAAAACAACAGCAAAATCATTTGCCCTCCAAAACACCCATTACTTTTAGTTGATTTCTAAATTCTTAGCTACATTTTAGAGCCTTATCTGAAATACAAATAAGACACATCCCAAGGCACAAATCTGCATACCTTGCTAGAAGTTGCAACTGATCTTGAATCACCAGTGTCGAGCTCGTTGCTTGCTACCAGTGCAGTTCCCAATTTTGCTGATGTACACTCTGAGGAACTTAAAGACGATTCAACCTCTATAATTGAGCTTCTATTTGCAGGAGATAAAGAAAAGGTATTATGCTTCCCATCTGAGGACTGAAAGGCAATGACTTGTATTCTCCCAACCTGAAAATATGCAGAACATGACATGCTTGAACCAGGCTGCAAAGGTTTTCACAAAACTATACCCAGTGCAACACATATCTAATACAGACCTTATTGACATCTTCACTAAAACAGGAAAATATAAGTCCAATAAACCCTGGATCTAGAAGCTGATACATCCCCTGAGTCCGCACATCTGCAAAAGAAACAGGAACAAGTATTGTGAAATCAAAGAAACAAACAATTAGACACCAAGGAGCGTAAGAATCATTTGAATGAATGTTCCTTCCAAGTTTATATAGCTCTGTGCCATGTGCAACGCAAATAAGTCAATCTTTTGAGTGTCGAATATGGCAATTGTAATTGTTTGATAAAATATGGATGTGCAAACTATGTCATATAAAGACACAACTAGATGTTTCTCATGATATGAAATTGTTATACTCAAGGTGATGTACTCAGGATGGAAAGCTTATTGCAAACAGAAAAGTGTAATGAAGGGAACAAAATTAGAAAGTTTTATAAGAACATAAACTTAGAAGATAGAAAGCTTACCAACATGAGAAGGAAATACAGTTATATGGGGGTGTGAATGGTACCACCCAATAACCCTTGTTGTTCGTCCAGTTGAAGTGGTCATTCTGTGCTATAAAGTTAATTATACAACATTTTCCATTAGCATGCATGGGCACCTTTCATCATGCAAGATAGTGCTACGCTATCATTTGCAACTATCCAGAGGAACGTATGCTACACCAAAGTATGAAACCAAGAATGTTGAAAACAAGTCCAAACTTTCTAGTCTTTGCCAAGCCTTCAAAGTTATATCAAGTTAGGTCATGAGCAAATGATTCATGATCTACATGACTAATTCAAAGAGTTTCTAGTAATTTGGAAAACTTATGATCCATCATTTTGATGTCCATGGAAAAAACACTTACCAGAATTTCAAACTAAAATGTAAAAAACAAAGGTGAGGTTTGAATCAAATACACCAACAATTCAAATTTCAAGTGAAATAATCAAGCAAGCCTTATTACATCCTTTTGCATTTTCTTAATTAAGGAGGCAAAAGTTCACTGACAAGGTAACGAAACAAGCTATACATAGAATATGGTGTGTAAACAAGAAATTGTCGAGCTCAGCTGAGCATAATGAATTCATTATATAATGAAGTCAAGAAAGTTAAGTGCAATATGCAAGCACAATGGTACAAATCTCATTTCATTTGCATAGCGAAGTCATAATACAATGAAGTCAACAAAATTAAGTGCAATATGAAAAAAAACAGTTGGCACCAATCTAGTTAGTCAACCATCCCATTTCCTATCATACTGAAAAGAAAAAAAGTTTAGTTTAGTTTAAAACAGCAATTAGTCACATAGTGAAGCATTAAGGATATTTCTGCTTGTGCTGATGCCGCAGCCAGTTGTTCTGGATTTGTCTCTACTCGGTCCTTGCGCCTATCAGAGCGTGATTGAGGGGAAGCTCCCCAAATCAGTGCAGTGACACTCCCATTTTTTGAATACTGATATCTCCAATATTAGAACGAAACAATCAGAATACAAACATATAATTCTCTGCTCAAGAATGTAAACAACAAAGGATAGGTTCCCCAAAAAGCACACTCTCTCCCCACCCTAGAGAGACACAAAAAAGGAATGAAGAGCCAGAGGTAAGATATAAGTCAACAACTAGAAAACTGCTTATCAGGACACAAACATAGCATTAGACAGGGAAAAAAGCTCAAAAGGCAAGACGCAAGCAGTAGATGTATGTATGAATTCTACAGTCTTTCCACAGGCTTCTGTTTCCAGAATTGTAGAGAATATAAAACCTCTGAATGATTAACAAACAATGATTTAATGACAAAATGACACAATTCAACAAGAAAAAAAACTGCAAGTAACAACACTAAAATGCCCGAAGAAGATGAACTTTGTGGATTACTATCAAATATCCCAGCATGGAAAAAAAATAAGTACAATGCATAGAGCAGTATTTAAGATCCACCAGTAAAGACAAAAAGGGAAAGAAGATACCAAAAATTTAAAGAAAATTATATTGCACTCTCATATACCAGCAAGCGAAAGAAGGAACTTAGCAACAAGTCCAAATCAGCACAAACCAACTAATGTTTTCCATATCAAATCAGTGAGTCCTAATTGTAAGACGTTACCAACGTCCATTTAGGCAAAAGCAAAACAAGAAATAAGATTTAACATCTTGAAATTATGCAACAGACCCTTCTGATAGAAGCCTACAACATGAAATATAGCTAAGAAATACTTGAACAGAACTGGCATTCCAATTCAGACCCCGCTAAGTGCAAACAATACAATCACCATTCCATTTGAAGCGCTGATTGAGGACGAACATCAAAAAAAGAATGCAGGAGTAAGAGCTGCAGACATTGGAATCAAATGATGATCAAAATCTCAAGCCCCGCCCATTGAAACAAAATGCAATCCAATAGAAGGTTCAAACTTCACCAGTACGAATCCTAGAGAACCGCAAAAGATTCAAACTTTCAAGAGAAATAACAAAATTTTGCGAGACCCAAGTTCGGCCAAGCAACAATACAGGACCCAAAAGCTTCATAAACCCAACTTCGACTTCACTCCCATCCCAATACAGCTCAAAGAGGAACAACAAAGGAAAAAAAAACTTTATTGAACAGAGAATCCCCAGAAGCCAAAAAGAATAAAGCTTTTTGATCAACAAAACCATAAGGGTTCGAGAAAATACGAACCTGAATATCGCCAAGGAGGAGGCCCATAATCTCCTCAGTCTCGGTAGACAATGCATGGGTGAGACATGTCAACCAGACATCCTCCGACATTTTCACGCCCGTTAAAGACATCGTATCTATCTATCTATCCACCCACCTCACTCTTGTCTTAAATGTTTTGATGGGTTTGAAGATTCCACAGAAATGTTTTCTCTTCAAGGTTTTTTTATTTACTAAGTAGTACCCTTTTGGTTGTGTTTGGAGGAGAAAGAAGAGAGCAAACAAAAGAGAGGAGAAAGAAAGGAAGGAAGGCTTGGGCGATGGATCTCGGCAAGACTGATGATGTTATGGTACGGCCTGGGCTAGTTTAGTTGGTGAGCTCACGTCGAATCTTGGCCCTTGGAGGTTGGACTTTTGATGATGTGGTACTAGTACTACTCTTGGGGTCCATTTCCATGTCTGGTTGTATTGTAATGAATTTATTGTCAATTAATTATCTACCCTTGAAAGTATTATTAGATCAGTAGACATGGATGTTCATTGAATTTATCATCGGATTATATTTGTATGGTGCTATGATGGTTTGTAGCAGTTACATTGTCCAATCAATGGATAAGTGTAGGAGTAATAAAAAATATTAGTCGCTTTTAAAAATAATTTTGGGAACCAAATAAATTCTTTTTAGAATCAAATTAATACTGACATTGCAGCTACTGAAACTTCATTATCCATTCAAAAATTGAGAGAAGGAATATGGCGATTGGTGTGCAACTGCAACCACCTGCGCATTGCTTATGGCTGGCTTTATAAGTTGCAAATTGATTATTTTATAAACATAGAATATATAAGAGGAATATTGTTTTTTTTTAAATGGAAATGATTCTAGAGATACTGAATTTGAGGATTAATGCATAAAAATGTCTTTTAATTTTATTTTTTTAACTACTGTTGCCCCTAAAGAAAGTATTGGGTGATTTATGTCCCTCAACTTGTGTCCAACCGAGTGAAGTTGTCCAATTCCCTACAGCAACCGGTTTGGGGTGTGGGACCCACTTGTTTTTGAATAAAAAAATATTTTTCACTGTACTGTTTTCCACATCAGATTGGCTTTAGTATTTAGAATTTTAAATAACATTGGAAATTAGAAAAAAGATGTTGGAAATGGAAAAAATATTGTAATTTTAAAATTTTATGTAGGTCTCACACGCAATGGTCTAAATAAAGAAAAAAAATTTTAAAATTTTTTCAGAATCCACGTCAGATTGGTATTGAAAATAATATAAAAAATTATGGAATTAAAAAAATGATTTGCAATTTAAAATGTGTATGGCCCCACATCAATTATCTGAAAGCTTTGGGCATACAAAAAAGGATAACCAAACCCCCAAACGCAAAATGGAGTGCATACATCTCAGAAAATACCTAAACTTTTTCAGATGCTGAAATGCAAATCTTTATCCTTTTTTTCCCCTACTACTTTGATAATGGTCGATGTACACCCAAAACTGAAGTCAATTGTGGTATATATTATAATCCATGATCTTAACTCAGTTGCAGGACTTGTTGGATAAAGGATTTATCAGGCCCAGTGTGTCTCCGTGGGGAGCTCCAGTTTTGTTTGTTAAGAAGAAGGACGGCTCAATGAGAATGTGTATTGACTATAGGCAATTGAACAAACTGACAATCCGGAACAAGTACCCATTGCCTCGCATCGATGACTTGTTTGATCAGTTGCAGGGGGCTAAGTACTTCTCAAAGATTGATTTGAGATCAGGGTATCATCAGTTGAGAATCAAGGAGGAGGATGTGCGAATAACAGCCTTCCGAACACGGTATCGACATTATGAATTTTTGGTGATGCCGTTTGGTCTGACCAATGCACCAGCAGCATTCATGGGCTTGATGAATCGAGTGTTCAAGCAGTATCTTGCAGAGTTTACGAGAAGAGAAATTGAAGCGCCCCGACCCGTATTTACCGTACACAGTAAACACGTGCCGAAACTATTCATTATGATAGAACAGACAGTACAACATGCAAATATTATACAATAGCAACTAACATTACAGCTGTCACCCTCACTCGGGGACCATTATTCAAACCAACACAGTGCTCTCAGCAGCAGCAGATTGTATCAGTAATATACATATCACAGGAAATCAGCAATACAGCAATATAAGCAATAGAATAGCAGCGGAAGACTTATGCACATGCATCGGTGGTATGGATCCGGAGTCAGGTGGAGAAGAAAGCAGCAGCCATCGGACGTCGTACCTGAACTACGGAAACAACTTATCCTACGGGATGAAACCCCGCAGGCGAGGGGTGAGTCCGAAGTGCTCACCGACCAAGGATAAACAGTGATATGCAAGCAACCGTAATACTTA